>JAQGCY010000097.1:0-29847 GCA_034700645.1 Xenylla mediterranea | reverse complement strand
AATATTGTTAAAGAAATTTTAATAAAAAACGGTTTGCCTTGTATTATAGAAGACTGCTTTTTTGCTCTACGCTTCTCCCTGTATGCTGTATAAGTTGCATTGCATTCAGATTCAACTAACCTGTGATGAAAATTAAAATAATATGAATCAGTTTTATACATGATTTTGCACGCTTAGATTTTAGGTTAAATTAATTATTATCAGTTGCCAACAATCCTAAATAAACTACAGGTACAAGGTGCAAAATGTCGGTTAAACAATGACAATAGCAAAAATTGCTATTTCATTGACAATTATTGCAATAAAAAAGTATGGATTCAAATAACGGAGTTGTTAAATTGCGACAGTACCGCAGAATATTAGTGAAACCAGCTAATTGGAGAGAAGATAACAATAAAAATTAGAGAATAAGTTGTATGAAAATTGAAATTTTGTATTCATGTACAAATACAGATACAAACAATTGAACTAATTGTACAATGGAATTAATCTGTAGTCTCTTTTTTGTCATTGAAAACGGCCCTAATGTCAAGCATTCCAGAGAATTTAACACTTAACTATCTGAGCTGGAAGACTCAGCTTGCAGTATTCCATCGTCTATTCAGAGCTGCATTTGACGGTATAAATTCTCGAATGTTTTATTTGATGTGCTCTGAAGTAATGAGGAAAGATTAAGAAGATTAAAATACTCAAACTCAACTCAATCATATTTTGCCTTGCCTTATAAAAATTGAAGATTGTATTTGATTTAATGTTGCAAAGATGAGAAATCATATTTTTGTGTCTGGAATACCAAAATTATCAAGAAAATTTGAAAATTCGAAATTCATAAGCACATTTACATAACATTTTGTAAAGATTCATCCGTATCGGAATAAATTTCATTGTATTTCTTTTATATATTTTCTTTAATAATTACTATATTATCAGTGATACCAAAATGAGTCAAATGATGAAAAAATTGTTTGATAAAAATAATCATATTAATTAATCCACCAAATAAGTAACCATAAAGGACGAAAGCTCGGATGTAACTTTTGTCCTAATAATCTAATTTGATTCATTTTGTAAAAACAATTTTCCTTTCATTAGTTTCATTTGCGAAATATTAAATTTTTTAATTGTACCCATCAAGCTATTTACTTCAAAACAGAATTTATTTTATTCAGAATTAATTATGTATTTTTGATAGTAGATATGGATAAACCAACAATGGAATTTTACAATCATCGTTTTTCTCTTTTAACCTCAATCACTAAGACAGGCCAAGGAAACCTAAACCTGGTCATTCAGTTTTTCAGTATACCATTTTATTTGCAGAGCTGCATTTGACGTTTTAGTCTGATCTATTTATGTCGTATGATAAATACAATAATGAGCATAAACTTCTGAAACAATTCGATTACATCGTATATTTTCTAACATTATATTTAACCAAATTAAAATTTTAGATTCTCGTATGTTGCACTAAAGTAATCCGGAAAGATTAAGATTAAAGAGCTCAAATCAAATCCAACTCAATCATATCGCATCCCTTCTTAAAATTGAAGATTATATTATATTTTCTTCAGACAAAAATTGCGTAATATTAATGTGCAAATAAAATAGCATGATGGATTTATAGAATAAAATCATTTTGTGTAATTAAATCAATAACCTCGTTCATAGTGGTTTTCATTTACCATTCTTACCCTCACCCGAATTTCATGACTTTCACCGTTTGACATAAGTAACAAATATTGTAAAATATTTTCTACAAGTAGAATTGAAGTTCCTGGAAAGTGAAATCAAATTGACTAATCTTACATCGTTTGGAAATTTCTACTTATGTTCAATGGGAATTTCTGAGTTTTGGGTATATTGGACTTGGAATCAATTCACAATTCATGGAACCGATAAATCTACTACTTGTGTTCAATTTACAGCAAACATTGTTAAAAGAATTTTAATAAAAAACGTTTTGCCCTGTATTTTTTTTTTTATAGGAGACTGCTTTTTTTTGCTTTACGCTTCTCCCTGCAACGAGTTGATCTCCTGTATGAATTGCATTGCATTCAACTGACCCGTGATGAAAATTGAAATACTATGAATCAATTTTATATAATATTTTGTAAGTTTAGATCTTATGTTGCAAATTAGTTTGTATCAATTGCCAACAATCCTAAATAAACCACAGGTACTTACAAGGTACAAAACGTTGGTTAAACCATGAAAAAATCAATTCATTTGATGAAAACAATTGCTATTTCATCAACAATTATTTCAAATTGCAATAAAAATATATGGATTCAAATGATGGAATTGTTAATTTGTTATAGTATCACCGAGAATTGGAGACACCAGCTAATTCGAAATAGGAGATAAGCTAACATTAAAAATTAAAGAATAAGCTGTCTACACTCCATTCCAATTAAAATGTTAAGAGCAAATTTTCAATATGACTTTGAGTATGCTTTGATTTTCATAAACCTAATTGATTCAAAGCTAAAATTTTGAATATAATTCTAATCTGGACTGATGAGATCCGAAATACAAAATGCAGTATGACTATGAGCATAAATATGAAATACATAATAGAAAAATATCATCAGTTCCATTTCTAATTATGTATACGTATGCAAAATAGGATTAGTTATTTCTCCAAGCATTTCTAATTTGCCATTAAAAATTTTAAGCACAATAACTAATTTGGAAGGTATAAATTCTCGTATGTTTTATTTCATTTTCTGTAATCTGAAGCAATGCGGAAAGATTAAGATTAAAATTTAAAAGCAATCATGCATTCGACTCAATGTTGCCTTGCTTTATAAAATTTAAAGATTGTTTGTATTTGATTCGAACAAATATCATATTTTTGCATATGGTAGAATTCTTCTTTACAAATTAAGATGAATTAGACTAGGTTTAGATTTTATTTTGCTCTTACTCTTCTCTATGATAAAATAATCGTCTAGAAGTATAATTTATTATAATAGAGAGAAATACGGCTATTAATTAATTTTTTCCCGAGGTTTCTCGTCTTGGTTTATACATTAGTAAAAAAAAAATCTAAGTTACATATACTTCTACTAGATAATTAATATTTTTTTCCAATCTTTTCCATTCTATGAATGAAATTATCTTGAAATTAATAAATACTACTGCACTAAAGACTGAACGAATTTTACGAACGAATGTAAAGATTGAATCGTAGCAAACAAACAATAAACTTTTACAATTATCATTCCTTTTTCAGTAAATAAGCAACGAATTAAATGAACTTAGGCTTTGCAGATTAGCATTTTATTTTCAGAGTTGCATTTGGCCTTTTATTCTGATTTGATTAGGTCGTACATGACAAAATACAATAATGAACATAAACTTCTGAAACAATTTAATTACATCGTATATTTTCTAACATTATACTTAACCAAACTGTAGAAAAAAAACTTTAAGCATTTGTACAATTACTAATTTTTTAGATTCTCGTATGTTACTCTGAACTAATCCGGAAAGATTAAGATTAAAGAACTCAAATTAAATCCAACTCAATCATATCGCATCATCCCCTTCTTAAAAAAATTAAAGCTGAAGATTATATTTATAATTCAGACACAAATTGCGTAATATTAATGTGCAAATAAAGTAGAATGATGGACTTATGGATGGAATAAAATCATTTTGTGCAATTAAATCAATAACCTTTTAAAGATTTAAGCACACCATGCATTTAATCTGTCTAGCCGGACGGAGCAGATGGGTCAAAGGGGAAATAAATAAGATTAATGTTTTGATTTTAATTATGCACGTTTGTCGCTTGATCCCAAAATTGCTAATCTGAATCTCCTAAAGGACACGTAATTTGCTTGTTAAACTATTGGTTTGACTGGCCGGCATGCAAATAGCAAATTTAAAGACAATAAGAACTACGTAGATGTAATTTGCAAACTGTAAATTTAAAGCCTGGTCCTGGTCTTTCTAGAATCTTCTACGTACTTATGACATTGACAAATATAAAACTTTGGACCTGGCAACTAAAAATAAAATTGGATTTTTATTCTTAATTTATGCCTACGTGTACGTTTGTTATAACCATGCAATAAATTATTGAACAATGTGCAGAAATAAAAAAGGAAACTTTGACAAGACAGCTATATTTTATTGACCCAAAAAAATCTGGTTTTATGTTAATGAGTGGTCTGACTTCTGAGCTCTGACCATGTACCAGTACCATATATGTTGGATGATTTTTTTTTGTAATTGAGCTTCCATTTCCTAAATGTAAATGTAAATCCTACACCTGGCTAAACCTGGACATGGGCATGGACAGACTAGACGAGGACGAGCTCAAGCAGAAAAGAAAACGTGCTGATTTGATGTTAATACTTAGATTAGAAGTCGAATTTTATTACAAAGGGCATCCCCAAGACCGGTTTATATTGTTGCCAAGAGCTAATAAAGAATCAAAATGTAAATCTCTTGTCTTCTTTGCTTCTTTTGATTAAAGTTTATTATAGGTAACCTGGTCAGTTATACAAGAAAAAAATGCCCATAAATTGTAGGATGTAAAATTTTTAATTGCCTTATTTTTCTGCTCTTAACTCTTTTAAGCTTGAGAAAGAACATGAATCTTGAATATGAAACAAAGTTAAAAGCAAAAGCAAGCATGAGAATTTTCTGGATGGATTGAATTTAATTTTTCTATCCAACTTCAACTTACATAATAATGATAATGAAATTGGCAATTGGCAAGGGTATTTGAAAGGCATAAGAACCAGAATCAGAAAAAAATGAAGACAAAAATCATGTTTTTCTTCAGTTCTTCCCTTTCACTAGATTACAGATTAATGGAAAAATTATTATATTATAACCATATCAATTTTATCATCTATCTACACGTGGGTCATGGGTGTCTTTGGACGATCCAGACCTGGTTTGGTCTGGGAGTCCAGAAAAATTGTGATTTTGAACGAGTATAAATACTTCGGGAATTTTAGTAATCGATCTCGAAGTATCTTTCTCTCTTAGCTCGACTCAACTTCAATAGTTTTTCTTGAATCGAGTTTCTTTTGAGGTTTTATTAACTACAACTAGTAAAAATTTTCATTCCACAATGAAGGCTTTCGTAAGTATTAAAATATTTAAAAACTAAAGTTACTATTGTCCTAAAAATTTTAAATTCAAAATTGCTAATTGACATTTTCTTTTGGATTTTTTTTTCTCTATAGATTGCTGTAGCTCTCTTAGTAGCATGCGTTGCTGCCCAAACCACCTTTGACCGTAATACCCTCACAAGGAACGTACGTGTCAACCGATTCGATGTCAGCAGATACAATGTCCCAGAAGTCCGTACTTCCACATACCCATGGGACATGGACACAACCAACTACTTGTATACCTTAGAAGAACTCGTTCGCACACCACTCTTCCAACAGTATTATACTCTCCCTCTCTTCCGTAAACACTTTACTCATCCCCTCTTCCAACATTACTTGGTAACCCCAGAATTCCAAAAATACTGGACCGTTCCAGAATTCCAAACATTCTTCAAGAACCCAGTCCTCTTCTACAAATATATCTTCCCAGTTGTTTTCACAACAACTACTGATGATATGTGGACACCAAGAACCACCACCAACAATGTCTGGAACAAGGATGTCATTACCCCAACCACAGTTTGGGATGTTTTAGGAATGAGAAATAACTGGGTCAACAAAGACTACCCAACCACCTACTCTCCAATGTGGAACCAATACAACAAAATCCCAATGGATCTCGCTAAAGTCCAATACTACAATGTCTTAGACAAACTTGTCAAGCCAGTAGATGTTACTGAAGTTGATGTTAAAGTTGTCAGACCCATTGTTGAGAAAATTGTTGACCCAATTACCGGAGAAGTCAAATACGTTTATGGAGATAACCAAGTAAGTAAAAGTACTTTAATGAGAGATTGAATGCTAATAACTTTCTCCATCCGACTTTCACTAATATATTTTTTCTCTTTCTTCTACCTTCCAGATCGTCGGAGACAACAAAATGGTCCGTGACACCGTTGACAAATACATCACAGTCCCAAGACGTGAAATGATCAACAAACCATTCCCATTCTTCTTCAACAGACAAATCAACACACCAATGTACAACCGTTACAATACCGAAGTTGAATCCACCGTTGTCCCACGAGACCTCCTCAAGGAAGAACTCATCAAGAAAATCTTTTTAAACACCCCAGTTGATCGTCGTGACTTAGTCAATGAAGAAATCTTAAAGAAATTCATCTCCACCATCCCAGTTGAACGTCGTGATTTAATCAACGAAGAGCTCCTCAAGAAAATGTTCACCACCATCCCAGTTGAAACCATGATCAACCGTGATTTAGTCAAAGAAGAACTTATCAAGAAATTCATCAACACCATCCCAGTTGAACGTCGTGACTTAGTCAACGAAGAATATTTGAACAAAATCTTCTCTACCATCCCAGTTGAAACCATGATCAACCGTGATTTAGTCAAGAAAGAACTCATCAACAAATTCATCTCCACCATCCCAGTTCAACACCGTGACTTAGTCAACGAAGAATACTTGAACAAAATCTTCTCAACCATCCCAGTTGATACCATGATCAACCGTGATTTAGTCAAGAAGGAACTCATCAACAAATTCATCTCCACCTTCCCAGTTGACCGTCGTGATTTAATCAACGAAGAATACTTGAACAAATTCTTCTCCACCGTCCCAGTTGACACCATGATGAACCGTGACTTAGTCAAGGATGAACTCGTCAACAAATATATGAATACCTTCCCAGTTGACTCCATGCTCAACCGTGATTTAGTCAAAGAAGAACTCCTCAAGAAATTCTTCACCACCGTTCCAGTCGACACCATGATGAACCGTGACTTAGTCAAAGAAGAACTCCTCAAGAAATTCTTCACCACCGTCCCAGTCGACACCATGATGAACCGTGACTTAGTCAAGGAAGAACTCATCAAGAAATTCATCACCTCCACCCCAGTCGATACCATCCTCAACCGTGATTTAGTCAAGGAAGAACTCCTCAAGAAATTCTTCACCGAAACCCCAATTGACACCCTTGTCAATGACAAATACAACAACTACTACAACATCCCAGTTGAAACCATGGATAAAGATGCTCTTAAGAAATTCTACTTCAACCTTCCAGTTGATACCATGACCAAGGATGATCTCTTAAAGAAATTCATCATCAACAAAATCCCAATGATTGATGAATCTCTCGTCAAGGATAACCTTTTCCAAAAATACCTCATCCAAAACATCGAACTCCCAACAATGACCAAAGAAGAACTCATCAAGAAATTTAACAATCAAATCCCAATCACAATGAAAGATGATCTCATGATGAACAAACAATTCTTCCCAACCGTTGTTCTCGGAGACCGTACCATCGTCCCAAAGACCTTTGAACAAAAAATGGTCGAACAAAAAATCGTCAAAGACGATCTCATCAAGAAAATGGCCCGTGAAAACATCATTGCTTAAACTAAGCAACCTAAGAAAGAAAATCAAATACTTCGATCAAAAACCAGTTACAAATCAATAAAACGGTTACGAAATGGCTCACAAACAAATCTTCTTAATATACTTTCTCTTAAACTTTCACCCTCTCAAATAGATAGAGACTTCTATTCTTCCTTTATAGTCTAATTTGAATTTCCAAAAGCTCATTTGGTACAAAGTAATTTTAATTCTTTAAAGACAATGAAGCATTTACTTTATTATAATTCAATGTTGTACTTACTTTTAGTTTTTAAGGAATTGAAAATTGTATTGAATGTTTTAATGTGTTAGAGCATTAAATTAGCTCAGGAAAGAATGTGAATGCAAAAAATACTCAACGAATAAATAAAAGAAAAATCAACTTTCATTTTGAAACAGCAATCTTTTACATCTTCGGAGTTCTAACTATTTTATTACAATTATTTTATTTCACAAAAATTGCATTTACAACATTGAAACTACCAATCCATCTCAATCGTGTCTTGAGTTCTAAGAATCAACATTAATAATTCAACACATATTCCAAGCATATAAACGGTGTATTAGTTCAAAATTAAGTCTTCGCCTTTGGATTGGATTGCATTTACATACTTGCATAAAACAAAAGTATTTGAATTCGAACTTAAAACAACAAATTGAAAGCCTTTATCCCACTGGAATTAATTCCTGGATTTATTGCATTGCATAAAGTTAAGAAGGGAAAAATTTAAGAAATGTTTTCATTTGTCATCAAGATATTCTATTTTGTTTGTTTGTTTGCTTCTTTAAATAGTCGTAATTTTCATATTTGTCATTCTTATTCCGATCAAAAATTTACATTGTACTTTGTAATATAAACCGTGTAGAATGCGCACAATAGTTTGTGATTTTCTACATCCAGTCAACTTCAAACTTGTGAGATTTTAAAACTGCAAGTAATCAGTCGTATCCATATATATAACTTAGCTCAAGTTTACACACAAATATGTCAAATACTACTCATTCCAAATGTAAATTTGCAATGCAACAGGAAATTTTTTTAAAATCCTAAAGCTAAGCCTTTCGATTTCCAAGGCCAACTTTAACTCCAACCAAATAATTTGATCAATCAACTGCAATTGTAAACAAATTTTGAGGTCTTGAATTGAATAGTTTGAAGTTTGAAAGTTAATTGTCTTTACTTTACGTACACTTGCTGAACGAACAGAACAATGCAACCAATTCAATTCAAAGCAAAGCAAAAGCATAAGAAAAAAACAATTCCAATTAGATGAAATTCATCAATATCAAAATGTCGATTAATTCAATAAAGTTCAATCCTCCATTCCATTCCAACAATTGAGCTCAAGCTAATTTTTCACACCCATGCACAGTTATGGACTTCAATGCAACTGTATTGCATAAATTCTTCACATTTTATTATTTTTAAGCATAAAATCCAAATGGCATTTTAATTTTTAACTCCACTTTCATTGATATTTAAGCATTTAAGCACCATAATGATAATTCATTGAAATTAATCATAATAAACTAATCTAATCCGCTTCCGCAGTTAATTTAATGGAATAATTACAATTTTTAAGCTGGAGACTTGAATCTAAGAAAAAAGCCAAGTAAAAGTGTAAAACTAGTGATAGCCATAGCCATCAGAAGAAGTGACAAAGTGAAAGTGTAGAAAGGAGTATTGCATTTGCATTATGAAACATTGCGGGAATCCAAAGCAAAGGTAAAGAAATGCTCATGAATGATGATTATTCTCTGTATTTACAAAATATTGAAACGTAGTAGTTTTCATTCATTTCATTTATTACCAAGAAACTCACATCGCATTGCACGCTGAAATCTCAAGCTTCAATTACTTGTAAATTGGAGCATTATTACATCTGGAGTTGGCACTGGCAGTCTAAATGAGCCAAAGGTCACTGTCGTCAGGTCCACAGGTCAGGTGAGGTCAGTGTCAGTCCTTAGTAAAAATCGGAGGATTCTTAAGTCAAGACTTCATCAAGCCAAGCGTGAGTCATTCATTTCATGTCCATTGTCCTCTAATAAGCTTAATAATGCAATGCATAATGCTAAAAACGCCCATTTTATGTTTTAGAATCTGAATGAAATTGGCCATGACATTGGCAATGGCAAGGTAGTCCTGGTCCTAGTCCGTTGTCCACACCATATTCGTCTAGTAGTCCTGTCCTGGTCTAATGTAAGCTGTAACTGTAAAGAATGGCAAAATCAATCAACAAAACTGCCCCACTGCATCTCCAATCTACTACTACTCAACTATTCATCAATTGCCTAAGACGACAAAGAAAGTTACTTCGAAGGAATTGTGGCTCTGGAGGTCGATTTCGAATATCTTGTAATAAACTAACAATTGTGGGCCTTTTGCTGTTATTATATGTTTATGGTGAGTACTTAATTAAGTTAGGCGTTGCAATTGCATTGCTAAATCTAAGAATTCCATTTCCAGAAGGCTTGGCTCAAAGGATTCAAATTCCACAAAAACCCTTGAAAATAAGTACCCACAATGTTGTACTTGGTGTTGGATCTGAGAAGAATATTACTTTGTCTTCTACGTAAGCGTACAACTGAACTAATATAGTGCAGATGCATTAAGAATAAAGAATCAACTAACAGACTAATTTCGATTAATTTTGTGTATTCTTTGCTGTAGGTTATCATTTCCACAAGTATTTACCAATGTAACCTTTGCATTCCTTGTTCTAAACTCTACAAAACCAGAAATAGCAAACATATTCCCGTCTAATATCACACTTGTACATGATGGAAATCCTGACTTTACCAAAATAACAATAAATGTTCTAGCTCTCCATGCTGGGAAGGACACTGTGACGGCGGTGTTGGAAACGGAGCCTCAAGTTGGTATTGCTAATATTTCGTAAGTAAATTGTTGTTGAGCAGGAGCTGTAATGTACTTAATGAATGGAATTTATTTTATTGTAGGGTAGAAAATATTTTCCTCCGTGTTTCAATATACAAATCAGCCCCACTTCTAATTCTTAGTGATGTTATTGGATGGATTTACTTTTTTGCATGGATATTTTCATTTTTTCCACAAATTCATCAAAATTGGAAGAGAAAAAGGTAAGAAAAAATAACACTTGTTGCAGTTAATAATTTGTATTAATTTTTGGTGTTTTATATATGGTCTAGTGTACGTGGACTAAGTTTAGATTTTGTATTTCTAAACGTAACTGGTTTCCTGGTCTATGGGATTTTTAATATTGGATTATTTTGGATACCAGAAATTCAGGTTTGGTTTAAATTATCCAAAATAATCACCTTTATGCAATTTTAACATTCATTCGAATTGTAATTTACGTTACAGGAAGAATACTTCAAAAGATACCCAACTGGTGTGATTCCAGTCCAAAGTAATGATGTGGTATTTAGTCTTCTTGCAATATGTGCAAGTTCAACTACTTTGAGTCAGTGTCTACTCTATGATAAAGGATCTCAAACTGTTTCCAAAGTCGGACGTACACTATTAGGTGGGATTTGGTTGTTCCTTATAGTAATCCTAATTGTTACCTTGTCTGGCGGTGGAAATACCTTATCTTGGCTTACGTTCCTAAGCTTATGTTCCTATGTTAAAGTATTCATTACGCTTATAAAGTATATGCCACAGGTAAAAAATACTTAAAAATAGTTATGAATTGTTCGTTTAATTATGAATTGGTTGCTTGCTTTTTTTTACAGGCATACCTAAATTGGTCTAGAAAAAGTACATCAGGTTGGGCAATTGGGAATGTACTGTTGGATTTTACTGGTGGAGTATTTAGCATAATGCAAATGCTTGTAATTAGTTATAATCATGGTAAGTTCAGTTTTTTAAATTGTTAAGTTTATAATAATAAATTTATAATGTGTACTTTGAATTTTCAGACGATTGGATATCAATATTTGGTGACTTTACAAAATTTGCTCTCGGATTTATATCTGTTTCATTTGATATTTACTTTATGATCCAGCATTACTGTTTATACAGGTAAAAATATTATTATTAAAGTATAACTACAGCATTAGTGAGTAGATCTTTGATATGCCTTGATTTATAATCTAGAAACCACGATGCCTATGAACCCATTGATGGTTCCAATATACCTGGTGGAACATTTAGTGGAACACCAAATGGACGTGTAGTTGAAGCCATAGATCCATATGAAGATATGGTAACAAGTGGAAATCAATTAGGTATTCCAGAAGATGAGATTGAGGATCAAGAATTACGTAGTCAGTTCTCATCATCTTCAACTAGCAATGCGTAATTAAAACTTAAGTATAACCTAAGGTAACCTAATTCTAAGGCTCGAGAGATGTATTATTATAACGTTTAAAGACTTCGAGAAGTCGATAACGAGACAATAACAATAAGCAAATAATTGACTCTATCCTAATTAATTAATGACATCGCATTTTCGTTATTTTGTATTTGTATACATATAGATATACCTAGTTCCTAGTTGATTGTTGTTAAAGTACAATACAATACAATAAGAAATAAAACTGATGGATTGATTGCAACATGACAAGAAGTAGACGAAAGAATAGCTTTCATCAAGTTCCATCATCCATCCTAGAATTCTTCTGTGAAAATTGTCTAGACGGTGTCCAGCCTTAATTATTCTCCGTGGTCTGCGGGATTACACAATGATTTCAATGGTACTCGAGTAATCGTCATGCCAGTGTCACAGAAGCAGAAGCCTAAAAATCAACCAACAAATGCGGGAGTTAGTTTCTAGAAAATATTTATGCAAGGATTTATTTTGATATTCAGCAGAACTTGAACGGAAACTGTCAAATTAATTCCACATCGGAACTGTGAGTTTAATATAATTACTACCTACAAGTGAGCAAGACCGTGCTTTTTGTACCTTGGGAAGAGAAGGTGTAAGAAGATATAAAAGAATCTGGATTTTATTTCAGACGGCATTTCAACTGATATTCACTCAAATGGATGATTCCCTTAGCTGTTATGAACCAATTAAAACATGGACCGATTTAAAGAACTATGATAAACAGTACAGTATTCCGTCCATTAATTCTCCGTGTACAGAGCGGACAATTCCTTTGGCAGTAGCAAGTATTCAAGCACAAATTGCAAAACTTACACATGGACATGCACATGATGCGTTTACAGTTACAAAACTTCATGAAGAAAATGATGCAGCTTCTGGAACTGCAAGTAGTGGAAAAATTCCAAAAGTAATTGTATGTCATGATTTCAAGGGTGGATATGGAGACGATAGGTATAAATAACTTGAAACTGAAGAGTGAAGACAGAACAGAAGTAATTAATTTATTATTGTTTTTTGGCTTTTAGATTCAACAATGGTACAAACAACTCCTGCAACTATACATTTATTCATTGGCCAATTGTGGATACATTTATATATTTTTCGCATAATTTTGTTACAATTCCTCCGCTTGGTTGGATTAATGCAGCACATAAACATGGAGTCAAAATTTTGGGTAACGAAAAAGATTCAAACAATTTCTATGATTTACTCACTAAAGAATTCTACTTAAATGCATTAAAATTGTCATTTTGTAACAGGTACTATAATTACTGAATGGAAGGAAGGAGAAGCCTTATGCAATGAAATTTTAGCAGATTCATCTACGATTGAGCTTACTGTAGAAAAATTAACACAAATTGCCATAGATTACGGATTTGATGGATATTTAGTAAACATTGAAAACAAAATTAAACCGGAAGACATACCCAAACTGAAAAACCTTGTTTCACAACTTCATGCTAAATTGAAGGCTGTGAATCCAAAGATTTATGAAGTAATTTGGTATGATTCGGTTATTGAAACTGGAGAGCTAAAATGGCAAGATGAATTGAATGATAAGAATAAGTAAGTATTAGTAAGCGAAAAGAAAAAACCAAAGCGTAGAAGAATTCTTGTGGTAATTTGAACCAATATTGATTGACAGATTATTTTTCGATGCCTGCGATGGAATTTTCTTAAACTACAATTGGACCGATGAGAAATTGGCAAATTCTCGTGAAAAAGCTGGTATCCTTCGGGAATCCGATGTATTTGTTGGAGTTGATTGTTTTGGACGTGGATGTTATGGTGGAGGTGGATTGAATACTTACAAGGTATGCATAATTGTTTGTATTGTCGATAAGGTGGTAAAAATTGATTCATAGAAATGTAACAATGCTTTTTTGAATAGGCAATTGAAAAAGCATGGACTCATAAACTATCTGTTGCAATTTTTGCACCAGGATGGACATTTGAATGTCATAAAAATGAATTGTTCCAACAAATTGATTGTCAACTATGGAGAAAGTGCTTGGAATATTTTGGACGAAGAGCTTGGACACTCCACACTGGTCATCAAAATGGACATGGTCATGTCCCATTATGGTCAACTGATTTTAATCGTGGTTATGGACAGTGTAAATTTTGGCTTGGGCAAACGGTAAGTTTCAAAGTTTGTAATTTTTATCCATTCTGCTCTTTCATCTTCTTGTAAAATGCAGTATATTGGAGTAAGTAAAATGAAATGTCAAAGTGTCCTCACCAAAGGCGCGATGGCTTAGTTGGTTAAAGCGCCTGTCTAGTAAACAGGAGATCCCGGGTTCGACTCCCGGTCGTGCCTCGTTACCTTTTTGCAATTATTTTTTTGCTTTTAGATTCGTAGAATCCTAATCCTTAATTTGTAAGTTTGATGCTGATTACATTATCTCGTATTTGCTTTACAGGTTGAGAATTCAACTTCATGGTTCAATTTGAGTGAGCAATCTTATCAGCCTGTATTCTTGCCACTTTATGATGATTCTACTTGTCCTATTGAACCAAAACTGGATGAACCGGTTGAAATACACCCAGATCTAGAAGATGCCAAAGAAACTGACAATGACATACAACAACAAGAGAAGGATAAGCCTGAGCCTGTGATTCCGATTGAACAATTACTCGAAAAGCAATTAGTATCGATAGATTATGATACAAGCGTTGGATTTTTTGGTGGTGGATCCATAAAAGTTTCGTTAGAATCAAAACTGCAAAACTGCGATGAGTTGCTTCCGTTTTGCTCCATACCAATTCAAATTGAACTAAAGTCAAATGAACATCTTGGGATTTGTATAGCTTATAAAAATTCTGATGATGATTCTGCTAAAGAAAATGTTTCAACTGCACCATCGCCACTACCTCAAAAAGTTATCCCAAAAGTTAATGGAATGCAAATTGCTTGTAATAAGGAGCTCCGAATCCCGGTTAAAGTTTTTCTGCCTGAAAAGGTAGAAGTAGAAAATGAACTTATGTTTATTGTATCAAAGGAAAATACAGTTCCAGAAATCCAAATGAATGGATGGAATCTTACGTAAGTCAAATGTTTTTAATTCAAATATTTTTGTAAAGGACACTAATTAGTTCGGAAAATCGGAATCTAATTTTTATGTTTCTGTTCTTTAGATGCAGTATTTATTCCAGTTCTGAAGAAGAAGCTAACAATTCCATTCTTACAGATATACTACTTTGTACCACTGTGGAAAAATTGAATATAGGATTTGTAAGCTTAATTAAAGTGAGTCATTAATGTTTACGAATGGAATAAAATGGTTGTGATGACCTATTTGTATGTTATCAAGAATTCTTCTCATTATAAACAATATTTAGAATTTTGATTTTTTTTAAAGGCTTCACATGTCATAAAGGATGTCAAACTTAATCGCTACACTCTGAAAATACTAAATACACTTCCCTGCATTTTTAACTGGCATTTGGCTCAACCTTCACTACTGCAAGAAATATTTTGTCGCTTCAATTATTTTCGATAAGACAAGCATAAAGTATACTGAGAATAGGCATGAAAAGCATGAAAACGAATTGTCTGGCTGTAATTTGTTGCTATAGGAACCGATGGAAATTGCCAGGCTCCAATTGTTTGTTTGATCAATAAAAACATTTTTTCTAAAACTTTCAATCTTGAACTCATTTTCATTTTCTCATAACACAAACAAACTGCTTGTCAAAGCGTTCACTTCGTGCTCGTATCTTTTTGGAACTCTTTGGAACATTTGCGAATAAATACTATATCGCAAACAAATACTTTTTCGGATCTAGCTTTGGAATACTGTTGCTGACAAAACAATAGGATCAAAATGAACAATCTTTTCAATTGGGGATGGAGTAGCCAATTTCCTACTTCCAACAGTGAATATGGACGGATGCAAAAACTTCCTAAACCCGACCCAATTGGATCATTTAATTATGGTGGATATGGATACGACCGTGGTAATCAAAACTATGGATTTTCTGGTGCTGGTAATGCTGATAATGGACAACAGAATAATTTTGGATA
This sequence comes from Xenylla mediterranea, assembly GCA_034700645.1. Taxonomy (NCBI): domain Eukaryota; kingdom Metazoa; phylum Arthropoda; class Collembola; order Poduromorpha; family Hypogastruridae; genus Xenylla; species Xenylla mediterranea. Next base: position 14,007 of record JAQGCY010000097.1, on the reverse strand, counting down.
TGGAAATATGGCTTATGGGGACAATATGCAAATGCCACAATCCCAACAAATGCATGGATATCCTGCTGGTGGCTATGGACATCAACACCAACCAAGTTGTCCCAATTATCAACTTGGACAAAATGGTAAGCACGCAGTTATATGAATAATTTTGCGTTGCAATTTCTTTGAAACTGTTTTATCATTTCGTTTTAAATTCTTATCCAGCATACTCCACTCAACAATTAACTTCTGGAATTTATGATACCGGTGGAAATAGTGCTAATGATTTTCAAGTTTTGGTTGGAGATGCAGCTGCTGCTGAATTAGCTAAAAATGGTTCTGGACCTCAAGGAAGCGGTGATTTTACCCAAACTTATGCTCCACAGCAGCAGCAGCAGCAAACTCAAGTTCAAGCCAGTGGAGATACCCAAAACACCGGTGAAAGTTGTGATCAACCTATGGATAAACCAAAGGTTAGTTAAATTCAGATCATAAACTTACTCTAATTTAGGACTGAAATTAATCTTTTGTTTTTTCCAGCAACCAGCAATGTCCACTAAAGAATTTGTAAAGATGACTGGCTTACGTCCACAAAAAGAACCAAAACATCCAATTGGAGCTAATAATATGTCCATGTCCCATCAATACTCATCTACTCGTACAAATCCACGACTTCCAAAAACTCCATTCCATTTATGCGGAAAATGTCAAAAGTGTCAGATGCTTAAGGATCCTAAAAGTGAAATTAATCAAAAAGCTGCTGCTCGTGCTGGTACTGCTCGCTTGTACAAAGCTCCAATTCCTTCAGCTCTTGCATCAAAGTCTGGAAAGAAGAAGGCCTAAAATGGTGGGATTGATGCAAACTAATTACCTACGAAATAGTACTATTAACTGAAAAATTTAATAATTATGCTTATAAACTCTAATTATCCCTAATGTAAATGTAAAAGAACAAAATGTAAACATTGTACAAACTTTTAATAATGCAATTGTATTGTACACATCAATGAATTGTAAAATGAAAATGCTTGGATGAATACTCTTCTTGAACTAATAAATCTGAAATAATATATTTTAAGCTAATAAAAATCCTTATCGAAAATCATTTAAACTAAATATCTTCCAGAAGAAATCATTACAACATGCAATGTCAAATATACTAAATACAGTTTTCGCGAAGCAGAAAAGTGAATCCTTTACAAATTATACCTAATACTTGTAATAATTCCTATTTCTATTATTTTTTTTCATGTTGCAGAAAATGCATATAGAGTTTACGAAACAGTAGATAAACATAAATGGCTCCGAATAAATTTAACAGCAAAATGATAAATAAGTTACAATTACAAACCAAAATGCCATTTGAGAAATCAGAAATCTCTTTTTATAAAGTTTAAGAATAGCTCGATTAGTTTGAAGATCCTCTTGGTTCTTAATAATTTAATATCTACATAAGATTTCGGATGATTGGATGAAATACTTTATTCTCGTTACATTCGAACTTATTCGAGTATTAAACAATTTGCAAATTAAGTCACAAAATGAATTTGCAAAAAGATTAGATTTAATTTAATAATAATTTTAATTACCATTGAAATTTTTTGGCCAAATTGAACTTCGAAGTACATATTATCGTTGTAATTGTAAATTGTAATTGTATATAAATGAGCTTTACATAACATAACATGACATAAAAATACGGTAATAATGATTCTAATTGTAATTTGTAATTTGACAAGAGTAAATAGCACGCAACGCAATTAATTAAATGACGTAGACAAAAACTGACATTTTTTGGAGACCTATCAATTGTTTTGTTACATTAAAATTAAGGGTACAGTGGGCAGACGAATTCCTGTCCAGTCAACTGGGACAAATTAATTAACTAATCATAATCAATGAATCAAAAGTATCATATCATAAATGTACAAAATTCTTAAATATTCAATTATTAAGATTTCCTTGGCTTTGTAGCAATTGTAGCTCGTAAGTAATCTTAATCGTTATCGAAGTATCGTAAATACAGATCATCATAATGTAATTAATAGTAGTACGTCCGGTAGTAATACTTGTAAAATTTCATATTCATATTTCATTTACAATTGTTAAGTTAATTATGCTCCGCAACGCTTGCATTTAACCTCCTTTTGAACTCATTTGAGCCTGTAATCTTTGTACTGAGCCAGTATCCATATCAAGGTCACCCGAACCCAAATGACCCGTATGTCGGAAATCCATTGGTTCCCCAATACTTGAAATATCAATTCTAGGTCTTCGTTTATTCCGATTTCTACCGCTAGAAGGACCGTGACGTCGTCTGGAAGTCTGTAATAAAAATTGTATTTAATATTATTAAAGATTACTCTTCCATCTTATTAGATGGAATCATGTTTTCGCATACTTGACTAGATGATGAACTATTTGCACAGCAAGATGTAAATAATTGTAAAAATTCTGTTGTAATTATATTTGTTCCACTACTACCATTACTATTTCCATGTGGAGACATTTTGGAAATTTTTAAGTTTGCACTTGCAAAACTTTCTCGAGAACTTCAGCTCCACAAAAACTTATCGTAAACAAAACCTTAAACTTGCATCGAAAAATTCTATTTAGACAATTCTATCTATCGACTGAGCATTTGCACTACTCTTTACTGAATTAATTGAAGTTTTAATTAATCACAGTTTCTTTTCTTTCTGTTTCACTAACAAAAATTTACTTCAGGAACTAAAAATATTTTGTGTATGCACTGCTATGAATAATACCTTTGCACTTCCAATGACACTTTTTTATGAATTTCCTTTGACGTACTTACGTCTTCTACATGGTTTTTTTAATGTGCGAATTTGCTCATTAGTTCTTAGTTCATTGATTTTGCACAAAACAAATTGTAAACTGAAACTCCTAATTCGTAGAAGGTCAAGGAAGTATAAACTATAAACGAAGCCTAAGTCAAGTCAGCAAAAAGAGAAGATGTATGATTATAAAAAGTATTTTCTTAATTCTTACTACAGGATATTGTTAGTAAACTTTTTGCTATTTGCATCAAAATAGGGGCTAAAGAATAATAAGAAATAGGAGTATTAATTTCTGAACCCTATGCAAATGCATGGTTATCTTATACTCATAAGTATTTATGAGTTAATTCAACCTAAGAAAAGTAATTTTGTCTTGAGGCAACTTATCACTTTATCATTATCTTAAATGTACATATTCTTAATAATAAAAATTTTCTTGACCACACGTACATGTACAGATACGGATACGAATTTACAATACAATTCTTTTCATTCAATGATTCAACTTTACTTCAAGCATCAGGCTTAAAGGGAGTTTCTTGTCTTACAAAATTTATGGGATTATTTTACGATTTACAATTTACATGGTAGGATAGCCATAGCAAAGCGTTATGTTACATAGATGATACTTGAACCCATTTGTAAGTAATTTTGTATGTGTAAAAGTGTGTGTTTGTATTGTAATATAACATTCGAGGATGATGACGATGAGTCGATGAGTAATTCAACGCCATACAGTAAAACTGTTATGTAGTTATTAAGTATTTCGGAAGATTTCGTAGAAGTTAGGTTATTTGATGAGGGCTGAGAAGATTCTGTAAAATGGAGTTAATGCTTGAAAAATTGATTGTAAGCTGTCAATTGTCCTAAGCTTAAAAAATTTTGAATTTTTCGAATTGAATTAGACTGTAAAATGATACCTAATAATACCCGATTTCCCGTTGTTTTCGGAGCTATATGTGAATTCTGAATAACTCTGACGTCACCCTGCGTTTACAACAACTTAATATATACTTTCTGTTCAGGCTATTGATGCATTAGGTATCCTTCTTCTTAGCTTGGCTAAATAATTCTACCTATCTAAAGAAATTTATTCAAAAGTTTAGCTACAAATCCTTGTTTTGTTCCTATTAAGCAATTGGAAATTGTATCAAAATGAAATTGAGACAATTATATTAAAATTATGAAAACAAAATCGTAGTTTAGTTTTTATTCAAAATCTTTATTGAGCACCAGAAATTAAACAATATTGAATACAATACATTAAAATTTAAAATGGATGAAATAATTATTTTCCTATTCCAAATGAATTAGATCCGGCATTTGCCATTGCCATTGCATTAGCTGATGATCCTGAGTAACCACCTCCTGGATATCCTCCATATCCATAAGGACTTCCACCATAGCCACCACCAAATGAATTAGAATTCGCACTAGCAGATGCTCCAGCCATTGCATTCGAACCACCCATTCCAAAATATTGTTTACCTTGGCGTTCTGGAATCAGAAATCAAAACATTAGTAAAAGCCTAAGAAAGTTTAACACATTCCTATAAACTAAAACGCTTACCTGAATTATTCTTTATTGGTGAAGCAACTCCAACTGCAAAGCAAAATGCAAGAATGATGATAATTTTGGCCATTATAATTTAGGAGCAACAGCAAATTTGATTTTGTATATTGTAATTAGTTTTTGTTAAATATTTGTTTTGTGATTGAATGAGTGTAAGTAGAAACTGATGAAGAATGTAATTTAAGGGTTCCTTTTTATATGAAAAGGAAGCCTTAGTTCCCAGTTATAAGAATAAGCTCTTGCATTATGTTTTGTTTTTTAAGCTCGAGAAAGGTTAACTTAAAAATATTTCGACGACGGAAATCCCAGTAATACATATTCCAATTTGGGCCGGTAAATACCAAAGGCAAAAGGATCATTAAATATTTTTAAAATGTATGAAAGTGTGTAAATCCCATAAACTGTTGAATTACAGACACAAGTTATGATTTATTTGGTGAAAATCGAAGAACAATAAATGTCAATTTCTATATGTGAAACACCCAACAACGAATTAAAGAGTTGGAGATTCTCCAATTCAACTGGACTTAATTTAGGATAAGTCACATGGTAAATTATGTGTTAACTGGCATTTGACTAGTAATCAAGGTTACTATTTAAATTTATCAACCTTGCTAGTAATACTCAAAAATTTGGACTAAAATAAATACTACAACATTTTGACCATAGTGGAATTTAAAAATTTGACGAGTTTACATTAAGAATCGATTTTTGAAACACCATTTTATCAATTTTATTTTAGATTTCACAAAGTAGGACAGAAATAAATAACTGTCTCGATAATTCAACTGAAACTACATATTGCTTATATCAATCATTGTATGCAAATTGTTCAAAAATCATTAAACATTGCTGCATTGTTGCACTCTGAACAATCCGGTGGTGGAACGCATGCAGACATGTCAGTAATTGATTTCAAGTTGGAAGGACATACATAAAGAACTTGAAAAAATCCTCCTGTATTCTTATTCTGCACACATTTTTGGTAATAATTTACTTTTCCTTGAACCAAATTAATACCTTCAGCTTGACAGGGTTCTACATTAATTTGCAATGTTTCAGGTGCTCCCCCACCAAAGAAATTTTGGTTCTGCGGTTTTTGGCGAGCATTTCTTGCAGTTCTTTTCAGTTTACTGGACACGAATTGAATAAATTTTTATTAACAATACAGTACAAGAAATTGCTAATACCTAAAAAAAATTTCAGTGTAATTCACTCACGCTTGATTAAATGCGGACTCAGATTTCTCTGGAGATGGACTTTTGGACTCCTGAAATATGAAAAGTCTAATAAACCTCAAGCGTTTTGAATTTAATGATTGTTATGGGATATATTCTTACCACCACTGAAACAATATACACCGCGCCTACGAGCACTAATATCCAGTAGTTTCCCATATTTTTAATTTGCACTTCTGCAGTTAAACAAAGCAAATGATTAATGAAGTGTTAACGTATTTCCAAACAACATTGCAATAATATATGAAGAGTTGAAAATGTGAAAACCTTGGATTTTGTTTTTGTACTACAAAGAAAAAAGTTATATTTTATTAACCAACAATTAACTTTTACTTAACTAAACAATAAGCCATATAAATTTTATAGCATCAAACAGTTCATTCCGATTCCAATTTTATATGAAACGGTGTATGTTTCTACTATTTAAACACTTTAAATATTAACCAATTGAGCTAGCGTTGCAGTCATTACTACCAACAATTAGTGTATTCAATAAAAATAGAAATTATTGGAACAGTCCATAATGCTGATATAAGCTTCTACAAATTACATTTACGTTCAATCGGAAATCTTACTTGACCTCACCTTCATAAGTTAAATGTCGATAGTCAAAAAGTATTATTAATATTGCTCAAGTCCTGATAATTCCTATAATACCCATAGATGTGTTCCTGTGTTTGTTTTCTAGAGTTAAATTCTTACCACATGTATGCATATTTAATAGCTATCGAAGACCATGTCCGGAAGAGAATAAACTTGTTTCTTAGACTCTTTCTTTGACTTTCACACAAACTATTGATAAATTGCTAATCATTTTTATGACTTTTGATTATTTTGTTTTGTAATTTAATATCCTAATCGATTATTTATACAATGTCAACTTAAATCAAACAAGTAAAAGCTGGAATTTAATTGTGCTTAAATTAACGCCATTAAAGAAATTATGGTTTTTCTTTTAAACTATTCTTGAAATCTGCGTTTCAGATTTTCTTGTCTCTTCAAATTTGTTTAATACTTGATTTTATTTTAATTATTTTTAGCACCAGAAACTACATAAAATTTAATGCATTAAAAAATGTTAAATAACTATTTTCCGATTCCAAATGAATTAGATCCAGCATTTGCCATTGCATTAGCTGATGATCCTGAGTAACCACCTGGATATCCTCCATATCCATAAGGACTTCCTCCATATCCACTACCAAATGAATTGGAATTCGCACTCGCAGATGCTCCAGCCATTGCATTAGAACCTCCCATTCCAAAATATTGTTTGCCTTGGCGTTCTGGAATCAAAAATTTATACATTAGTAATTGCTTTTGCTTATAAGAAAAATTAGTACACTTCTATACTATAAACGCTTACCTGAATTATTATTGTTGATTGGTGAAGCAAATCCAACTGCAATGCAAATTGCAAGAATGATAATGAATTTGGCCATTTTAATGTTATTGAAACAATAAATTAGTAATTTGATATTTGTTTGGTTATCGAGTAAAATCCGAGGAGAAACTGATGCAGAATTACATTCAAGTGCTCGTTTTTATACTAAAAGGAAAAGACACTCAAAGGATATCTAAATGCACTCGATTTTTCTAGTTTTGACTATTTTAAGGTAGGTAGTTTTTTAATCTGTAAAAAGGGTTGCTTAAAAATTTCATTTCATTTCAACTTCTGGGAAATCCCAGAAATAATCCAGCTCGATCTAGTCCTTACCAAAAGTTTACTGTTTATTTATATCGTTTAAAAAAAACCGAAGCAAAATAAGAATACAAAAGTTTAGTTCATATTACTTCATTAGAATTCTAAATCTAAATATCAATATATCACGTATCTATCTCTTGCAAAAGTAGAAAGTAAGATGTCAATTCGTCATATATGTACTTCATTTCAGGAAACAAAAAGCTTTCACCATTTTGGAATCACTTAAATGTAACAAATGTGCTTTGAAATTTTATATATAACCCAAATAGAGCTTAATATCAGCAACTAAACAGATTGATTTAATTTTGGATTCCTATTTACAACACCGAACCATAGGTCAAAATACTTCCAATAGTACCTTCGGTCAATAAAAAACTCAACTACGTATTTATTGTATTTTAAATTCTGATTCATTTAGGCTAGTTGAAAGATTTATTGCAAAAAAACAATAAAGTTAAATCATGCAAAATGAAATTCGTCGATTTGGCTATTGAAGTGAAAAAAAAATAACCAAAACGTAACATGCTCATTTATCGAACAAATACTCTCAAAAAATTAGGGCAATAAAATACATTGCATTTTGCATTGTCTAAACGTTTGATAAACTCTATTATGATTAATCAGAGGATGATGATTATTTTTTAACTATGTTCTTTTGTTTAGAATTAATTGCATCCTTATAGATAACTAACTAACAAAATATTTAAAATTGCGTATTTTGTATTTATTCTAAATAAATAAATTATTTTAACGTTTGCAAAAAATTTCAGCAAATATAAATTAAGGGCCATTTTTTTATTCGGTTATTATTTACAAATTTTGGTTCTTCGAAGCATACAGCAGTATATAACATTACTATTTCAATTTTCAACCAAAATAGTTTTGTATAATGGAACTGATTCTAGTATTTGTTTCAATTGTTGTAATTATTTTAGTTTATGCATTTACTCAGTATAGGAAAAGATTTAAAATTTTGGAAAACTGTGGAATACCTCATCCAAAACCCAAGTTATTCTTTGGAAATCTTAAAGAGTATAATTCCATGCCCAACGTTCATTGGGATACTTATATTGCAAAAAAGTAAGTTTTTTATAACTCGGACGCCAATTGCGCATAAGGGTTTTTGTACGTAAATGGTACATAACAAGAAGTTTTAGTTTATTATGAAGAGTGCGAGCGATGAAAACTTTAAGTTTGTATAGTAAAGTTGTGCTTGCATTTTGAGATTTTGCTATTGCTCATTGATTGAACGGTTCCTCGTAATTTCCAGATTCGGTTCAATTGCTGGATACTACATGGGAACTAAGCCTGTAATCCTAATCACAGATCAAAATCTAATTAAAGACTTGGAAACGAAATATGCCACCATTTCCTTAGATCGTCCAAGAAGAATCCCTGGTGGAATAAATCCTGATGAGAAGAGAAAATTAATGCTCGGAAATTTACCTGTTCCCAAATGGAAAGAATTACGAAAGAAAATGAATTATAATTTCTCACTAAAAAATTTAAAGTTATCCCTAGTAAAAATGGATGAAATTATTGACAAATGTATTCAGAAAATTGAACAGTCATCAAGAAATTCAAATGAAATAGATTTTTATGCTGCATTTCAAGGCTTAACTTTGGATATTATTGCTTCTTCTGTATTTGGTATTGATTCAAATGTTCAGAATAATCCACATGATCCAGTTTTACAAGCTGTTGTCGAAGAATTTTCAAAGACAACAAATTCATCATTGATAACGTTTATTCTTTGTTTTCCAATGCTTGCTCCAATTGTTCAAAAATTTAGACAAGTTTCAAAATTTTGGAAGAAGTCTAAATCAGCACCTTTATGGAATATGGGAAGAATTGCATTGAATGATACAAAAGCAAATAAAAACAGTAAGAATTGGGATTTCATTAGTAATTTAATCAAGGCCGGTGTTCCAGAAGATCAAATTGTTGCAAATACAGTTCTCATTTTTGAAGCAGCTTATGAAACCCTTAGTTCATGTTTGGCATTCACTGTTCATTTTTTAATAAACAATCAAGAAATCCAAAAGAAAGTTAGAGAGGAACTGATGCACATTGATTTTAATGTGAAAGAAGAAGATGCATTGTATGAAAGTATCAAGAAAATGGAATATTTGGAGAAAGTTATTCTTGAGTCTCTGCGGATGCTTCCACCACAAACTACTTTTATTGGAAGGTAAATTTTTCATATATTTGTATTCTGGAGATGCTTAATTTCTAATATTACAAATGATTCAATTTTTTAGATCTTTGTCTGAAGATATTACAGTTGAAAGCAACGGCCGGAAATACACCATTCCAAAAGGAGTACAACTTCAAGTTGGACTTTATCAAATTCAAAATTCTCCAGATCATTGGACAAATCCACAAGAATTTAACCCCGATCGATTTGATGCTAATGGAAAAGCTTCCGATGAAAGCAAACACATGTTTCAAGCATTTGGATTTGGAAGACGTGTATGCTTAGGACACCTTTATGCCAAACTTGTTCTTAAGCTGACTCTTGGAAAAATCATTCAAAGATTTAAATTGAAACCATCTGAAAGAACAGAAGCACAAGTGACCTTAGACTATAAAGTAGCAACAATGACGCCTAGAAATGGGTCCTGGGGTTTTCCTGAATAAAAGCATGATTATCAGGTGTAATCTACTTATTGCTTTCTACAATAAAATATTAATTACATATTTGTTGAGTTTAAACTATTTTAAGCTTTCAAGCCGGACAGAATTTATAGTTTAATAATAAAATATGGACTCAAATTACGGAAGCAGATTTTGTAAACATAATCACACTTCTCTGCCTATAAAGTTCTGGGATTTTGGTATTGCTTGTGCTTGATGCACCGCTGCCAGAAAAAACTTTCCACGGTGACGAAACAAATACGAAGACGTATTAATTTCACTAAATACACAAAAAAAAAACAATAAACATTCTGCGTCACAATTAAAAATTGATTCAAAATCTTTTTAGAGCACCATGAATTACAGTTTCAGTTTCAAAATCTATTTATATAAGTCAACTATAAAATTATTTTCCAATTCCAAATGATATAGATCCAGCATTCGCCATTGCATTAGCTGATTATTTAAAGGAATAAAAGCATTCTTTCAAAAGCAAAGCAATCCTTTCATAAAACAAAGTCAAATTCAAGTTCATTGTCACTCAACGTTATAAATTTTTGAAGTTGCTGGCCAAAGGTTTTCAAATAAATTCGTACAGTTGCAAATTTAGGAGAAGAACGCCATTGAATAAATCATGTTTTTTCTATTAAGCTTGTCCCACTGTCTGTCTATAGATTGTGGTGCAGCATGAACTGGGATAAACACTTTTTTCAAGTACTAATGAAAATATGAAATTGAAAAATTTAAGAAAGTTGTATGAATTGCATGTATGGGAGTATTGAAATGATTGATGTCTACAACTACAACGTATTGCTTAGCACACAATTGTCTCAACTTTAAGTTGTTAATTAAAACATGAATTGGAGTTGAAAGTAAAATTAGTTTACACTGTAACAATAAATGTAATTTATTCAAAATTCATTTTTAAGCACCAAGAATTTCAAAAATGAGTCATATCCACATCCACATCTATTAAATCAATTTTATGTACTGAATAATTATTTTCCAATCCCAAATGAATTGGATCCAGCATTTGCCATAGCCATTGCATTAGCTGATGATCCTGAGTAACCACCTCCTGGATATCCTCCATATCCATAAGGACTTCCTCCATATCCACCAGCAAATGAATTGGAATTCGCATTAGCAGATGCTCCAGCCATTGCATTCGAACCACCCATTCCAAAATATTGTTTACCTTGGCGTTCTGAAATCAAAAATTAAATCATTAGTAACAGTTTTTGACTATAAGAAAAATCAATACATTTCTATACAACAAACGCTCACCTGAATTATTGTTTATTGGTGAAGCAATTCCAACTGCAATGCAAATTGCAAGAATGATAACAATTTTGGCCATTTTAATGTTAAAATTTAAGATTGTGAAGAGGAATTTGTCCAATTGCTAAATAACTGTTTGCTTGTGGGGTAAAGAGTGAGTCGAAACTGATGCAGAATGATGTTTAAGGGTTCGTTTTTATACGATTTGAAAACAGACCTTCACACATCATGGATCATGGTCATGGGTCTTAAAAAATAAACGATTTTCAATCTTCTGGTTAAGCTTAAGGAATCCTGTTTTTTAATCTGTAAAAAAGTATTTCAACCAGGGAAATCCCAGTAAAAATCCAACTTGATCCAGCCATAACCAGAAGTTTTAGTTTCGTTTGAACAGCTTTATTTTTAACTAAAGAAAGACCGTGCCAGGATCAATAAGCACATACACAAGGTGTGGGACATTTAATTTCCAACACGGCATCAGAACTTCAACCATACTAATGCACGTGAAAATTTAGCAAGAAAGATATTTCATCAATCAAAATTTAATGCTCCTACCAAAATCGATGAGTCTAATAGGGTGCTTCTTAAATTCAAATTAATTGTATTTTAAACACAAAGTCAAATGACGTTTTTATATTATAACCTATAATTATCAATTAAATTTTTATGTCAAGTATCAAATATGACTTGTTTGGTGTTTAAAGTAATCATGAGCTAAAAATAGTGCTCATAATTATGAATTAGAACCGATATTTTGAAGTTGAAGTAAGGTAATAAAGAATGCTGAAACAATACGAAGAATAGTAATAAGTTGATTTTGGATGCTATAAATTGCATAAATTAGCATCAGAAACTGCTTGTGTTTAACGTTTGATAACTTATTCATATTAGATATCCGTTTCCGTATCGTATGGCGTATCGTTCGATTCTATTTGAATTTCAAAGGCAAGCATGTATTCATAGATTTAATTATGATGCAGTATTAAGTTGAATATGTTTAGAAGGTTTGGTAAAGCCAATTTTACAGACTTGAGCACAAAGTTGTATCTTTATACCTCATTGAATTTTAAAAATGTCCCGATCCGATGAAGTAACAATTAAAAGTTATTAAAAGAGCAACATAATCAGCGAATAATTGAATAATAGAGAAGTGTATTTCCATTTGAGATTTCTGCGTAAAATTTAATAACATGCATACTTAAACATTGTTCAGTTTTGTAGCGAGCTACTAGTCATGATAGATGAAATTTTTAGGCCTTGGCTACAGTTTGCACAATTCTACTAAAATTATTAACTTATGTATTGTGTCACTGCTCATCTCTGAATTACATTGCACTAAATGAAATGATTAGAAATGGAAGACTGCAAATTATAATAAAAAATAAACTTAATAATAGAAATTTTTATCTTTCATTCACTATTTCATAAAATTTTTATAAACGGTTTCTCAAATCATTAATTTACACATGATTTACTGTATGATTTTGATGTTATAGAGTTTCACAATATAGAATTCCTATGTACGAGGTATAATGAATTGCCTTTGATGGTTTATGTTTTAAAGAAAAACGAAAAATATAATATCAAAAATGTTTAAGCTTTTTGGTTAAGACCGGATTATTATTGGGATTTTCCAGGTCGGAGATGGAATTGGAATACTTGATCCAACAATTTCTTATGCCCTTTTTCAAGCTAAAAAACCACGTACGTTTAAGATTACAAACACCTAACTTCGAACTTGGAAATTTGGTTATATTATTTTTAGAAGGTGCTTTTTTAAGTGTATACTTATTTCTTTTTTGTATAAAAAGCAGCCCTTGAACTTCATTCTACATCAGTTTCTCAGCAGCATTTCTCGATAACCACAAAATATCTATCAATTGAACAAGTTTTGTTTGCAATATTAATTTATTGTTTCATTAACATTAAAATGGTCAAACTTATTATCATTCTTGCAATTTGCATTGCAGTTGGACTTGCTTTACCAATCAACAATAATTCTGGTAAGCGTTTTTCTGTATAGAAATATGTATTAAGCTTTCCAATAGGCAAAACTTTTACAAATAATTTAATTTTGATTCCAGAACGAAAAGGAAAACAATATTTTGGAATGGGTGGTTCAAATGCAATGGCTTCAGCACAGGCTAGTGCAAATTCCAATTCATTTGGTGGTGGATATGGAGGATATCCAGGAGGTGGTTACTCAGGATCATCAGCTAATGCACATGCAATGGCAAATGCTGGGTCTAATTCATTCGGAATTGGAAAATAATTGTTTAGTCCTTAGACAAGGTTTAATAGATGTGGATTTGATTTACTATTGAAATTCTTGGTGCTTAAAAACGAATTTTAAATAAATTACATTTATTGTTACAGTGTAAACTAATTTTACTTTCAACTGCAACTCATGTTTTGATTTAGCTATTAAAGTTGAAAAAATTGTGTTCTAAACATTACGTTGTAGTTGTCGAAATAAATCATTTCAATACTCACATACAACTATTCATACAACTTTCTTAAATCTGTCAAATTTCATATTTGCATTAGTACAACACCACAAAATGAAAACCCGGAGTCAAAACCTGAAGAAAGGAGCAGCGGGACAGGCTAAGTAGAAAAAGCAAGATTTATTCAATGGCGTTCTTCTTCTAAATTTGCAACAGTACGAATTTATTTGAAATCCTTAAGCCATCAGGTTAAAAATTTATAACTTTGACAGTGACAATGAGCTTGAATTTGACTTTGTTATGAAGGGATTACTTTTGATTTTGAAAGAATGCTTTTATTCCT
>JAQGCY010000096.1:0-29994 GCA_034700645.1 Xenylla mediterranea | reverse complement strand
TAACGCGTGAGCAATAGACGCACGATTCTTACGAACAGTCCCTATTTACGAGTTTTTCTTTTTTTGTGTGACGTCAGTATGTGCAGATAGGTTTTATTACTACAATATATATATTCCTAAAACTCCGAATAACTACTTAAGACCAATATTAATTTTTATGTGGATAACAGGGAGAAGAAAGAGGAGTATCAGCTACAGAAATTGGATTTATCATTGCTGTACATGATTTCACTAGTTTTTTAATGTCATTTTTATATGGGACAATTATAGTAAGTAAGTAATACAATTACAATAGGCCTCAATTTTATATTTCTCAAATGAAACTATTCCAAGATTAGATCAATTGGACCTCAGAGAGTTCTTCACTTTTGTATAATTGGAATCGGAGTTTCCTACATTGGATTTGGGTAAACAAAACAACAAATCAATATGAATGATTCTTACTGAAATGTTTTCCAACTATTTTCTTCAGATGTTTAACTTTCTTGGACGATAGATTATTATTCACAACTTTTTCATTTCTTGTAAGAATTATAATGGGAGCTTTGGATGGTGGAATTTATCCTTCGTTATTCACAATTTACGCCATAGAAATGCCCAATTCTTTATCAACTGGTGTGGTAAGAATCCGAGCTGGGTATTTTTTGAACTTAATGAAAACTTCTGAATTTTTCTTTAAGTCCATGTTAGAAATGTTCTACGGAATTGGATCAATTAGCGGCCCGATAATACTTGGCTTTATTATCGAGGTAACAATCAACTAAATTCTATGAAAATTATTAAAATTATATTCCCTTAGAAAATCGGATTCACAACCGTTTTTTCAGCCGTTGGATTGTTGACAATTTTTTCGGCAATTGTATGCATATTTGCCTGTCCAAAAGTGTATTGGAAAAATGCACAAAAAGACTTATCTTCTAATCACACAGCCAAAGATTTATTGAAAATATTGTCAATCCCAAACGTATTATTGGCTTTATTTGGTTTATTAACAGCATCGGCTAGTATTGGCTTTATAGGTGCCACTTTGGAACTTCATGTAGGACATAAATTATTTTTCAAAAATTTTATTATTTAAGTATTAATATTTAAAAATTCTACTTCCAGTACTCAACGCTTTCGACAAGCATGACTGGTTTGCTGTTTGCTTCCGGGTCCATAACATACACGATCCTTTGCCCTGTTTGGGGTTATGTTTCTGATAAAAAATATTTAAGTAAAAATTTGGTTTGTGCATTAGGAGGAGTCCTCATTATAGTTGCTTTCTCAATCCTTGGACCCCTTCCGTTTCTGCCTATTAAAACGTGAGAAATGTTACAATAAGTCTATTATACCTAATTTGAAACTGTTATTTCTATTATACCAGCGAAAATTGGGAAGGTTTTGTTGGATATGGTTTGCACGGAACAGGAATTGGAGCTTCACTTATGACTGCTTATGATCATGCTCTTAATGCTGTTATGTATGTAAATTAAAAGGTCGCAAACCCAATAATCATTTTAACGTGTATATGTGTGCATATATTGTAGAATTTCTGGATTTCCGGACACCACTGCGACGTACTCTCTTTTATCGGGAATTTATACCGGAACGTTTACATTAGGAAATTCCGTAGGGCCAGCAATATCGGGAGTATTGTACGATTTAGTTGGATTTCGCTGGGGAACGATGTTTATTATTGGATTAGCTTTATTAGTGGTATGTGATTACCAATAATTTCGATACAATTTGATTTAAAATTTTGTCAATATTTTACAGGTATTTGCTTCTTTATTTTCGGAAATACGGAAAAGAAATAAACCATAAGTACGACTTATTGAAATCCATATCTTTTAGAAATATTTCATAAAATCTACAGCTTCATTATTCAGTAGTTTGTCATTGTCAATTGCCCATAGGAAATCTAGATGGTTGTAGGCGTCCAATGGAACACGGAATTTTCGGACCATATTTGGGAGTTGCTCAGCTAATCTATAAACATCGCTTGGTGCACCCATCCAGTCATTTTCACCCCAATATCTAAATACATAAAACACAGCCACCAGTGATTTCCGCTTTAATTCGTAATTTTGTGCAATTTCACTTACAAAGCAACAGGAGCAGTTATTTTAGATATATCGTATTTGGGTGGTTCTTCTTGTCCATACAATTCCTGATTCAGTTTTCGTCCGTGATCATACCGTCTAAATTCTTTGCTATTCACAAGCTGAGCATAATGAACCATGCATCGCACGGCTGCGCCAGCCGGACTGTGTCCCATAATAATTGGTAAGGCAGTCTAAAAAATCAAGGCTTAGTTGGAGTTGAATCGATTCAAACAAAAACGCATATATCATCTTACCATATTCATTTGTTCGGCATCAAATCCAGCTACCAAAAATAAAACGTTTGAACAAATGGCTTGAACTGGGCTTGTTTCACGGCAAACTGTTGCGCCAAGAAGATCCATAAGTAAATTACTCGGAAGAAATTCCGATGCTCCCAAATTTGATAAAATCCACTACAGAGAACAGGTACAATACAGAGATTTAGATATTAAAATATTCGACTTGTTTTCTTACTTCAAGTTGATTTGCAAAAGGTGAAATAAGCCTCAAAGGTGAAGGCATGTGCTCAAGATAAGAAATCGGAGCAAAGGCGCTCATTAATCTGATTTTGGAGTTAAGTTCAGGATATGTGCTCATTGCCACCCAAAACATGGAAGTTCCCATACTGTTGAATTATGAAACGTCTTCAACATTAACAAGCCGTTTGGACAAGTGATTGCAATTTACATTACCTATGTCCATAATAATAAAGATCTGGCTCCCCAGTTTGTTCAAGGATATAATTTAGAACTGCAGGGACATCTGGAAAAATACAATTATTTTATTCGAATTAAGGGCAAAAAAAATTTTTTTTTTATCAACCTTACCATATCTTCCCATTTCATCCCAAGAAAACTGCCAAAATGGTTCCTTGTCTGGATTTAAAGATACATGTTTTCGGGAATAAGTATTTCCACGAGCATTACCCATCCACACGTCGTAATTTAAATTTGCAAAAACATAAGCTGGGAATAGTATGCAATTTTATCAGTTTTCTTTACTTTGCATCTTAAATATTTAAATCCAGCCTTACCCAGGGCTTTGTCTTCATTGTTCATAATCCAATTAGATGAGTCACCTATTTTATTAGATGTAAGGATATAATTTAGATGCTTTAAAGGACATAAAGTGATTTTTATTTCAAACCTAGTAATCCATGTTGTAACCAAACAACTTTCTTATCATCACTTGGTCCAGCTCCTGGAGCTTTTCCGTACGGAATACGATGAAGCGTTAATATGTATCCATCTTCAGTCTATCCAACAAAAATGTCATTCGAATGAATCATTACTTTGTATCTATTTATCGCTAACTTACAGTGACTTCATGTTCCTCAACTGGGTATCCATACTTTGCAACGATTTCAGGCTGTCAAAATTTTTTTAAACAGAAAAGTTCTACAATAGCATATAATTTGCTTCACTTATTAAAATTCTCAAGTTTTACGGTAGACATACCACTGAAAGAGTAGCATCCTCATTTTCTAACTTTGGGCTTGCAACTGGACTAGAATTGACTCCTACCCATAAACACAACAATGAAATAGTTATCGATAACTGGAACTTGAACATTTTGACTAGGGCTACGCTTAAAGCGAAACCGTACAAGGAAATAATATCAACACAATAAAAGTCCAATATATTTAAAGATCTTCAACGAATTAATCGTACAATAACAAAATTTCATGATATGATTTGTCATTTTTCATTGTCACTGTCATCTTATCTTATAATTTTGAGGCGAGATTACATGAAAGTTCAATTTTGGTAGTTTGATTGTACGATTTACATGGGTATTTCTCGATTTCAAGTTAATGAAACTGCAAAGCAAGTACTTGAAACTATAAATTAACAGAGCAAAGGTTAAAATTCAAAATGCGTGTAATTGATCGTCGATTTATTTTTCAAATTAAAATTGCAATATATCGCTTATTTTGTTCAATATTCCACATAAATATATACAAAAATAGTTTTCAACTACATTACGTTCAGCACAGCTCCATTTATAATTTATAAAGTTTTTCAATGACATCTTTGTATTTCTTGTACACCACACTTCGTTTTAATTTTAGAGTTGGACCTTAAATTATATAAAATAATATCATAACTAAACCTTGCAAGAAATAATTATTATATTTTCGTTATTGTTACCTATTTCACCCCCAGAAATAGAAAAATCATTCGAAAGGACTTCCCACTTTTTGACCCATTCAGCATTAGAGTTTGACTTTTGATTAGCACGAATTATTCCATCGTCAATAGCTTTCCTTAACTGATTTCCAGCAATAATTAAAAAAAAATCAATTTAAACAGTATTTCGAAGTACCTTCTTATTTTTCTTCTCATTCAATTCCTTGAGGACATCTTGTACGGTCTCAACTTTACATTCACCCACTTCTTCGACCCATTTCTTTGAGCTAGCAATGAGTTTATCTGAGGGTTCTCCTGAAACTGGGTCGATTTCCACCTGTAAGAATAAATCATGCATAATAATATGATCACATAAATGCTCCCTTCGCAGATCTTACCTTGATTGTCAGTAAAGTGCTTAAAAACTTTTCTTTGTCACCCAGCAAAACGCAGTTACTCACAAACATTGAAAGTTCGGCTTTTATATTGTCTTCAATTGGAACTGGTGCAATATTTTTTCCTCCTCTTGTAATTAAAAGCTCCTTTAATCGTCCTACGATGAACAAATATCCATCCGAGTCGACATATCCAACATCCTCAGTATGAAACCATCCTTTTGTATCAATTGCAGCTTTAGTCTTTTCTTCTTGATGCAAATAACCCATTGTAATATGTCGTCCTTTCATTAGCACTTCACCAATTCCTTTCTCATTTGGTTTCTCAATCATTGTAGAGCATCCATACATCGTTTTTCCAACGCTACCAAGTTTAAACTCATTAGGAAGGGCCATTGTATGTGGTCCGCTTGATTCACTCAACCCATAAGCTTCAGTCACAATTACGTTTAAGGATAAAAAATACTTGAGAATATCTTGGGAAATTGGAGCTGCACCAGATAAATTTAATAAACATTTATCAAGGCCAAGCGCTTCTTTTATTCTTGACAATATTAATTTATCAGCAAATTTAAATCCAAGAGGTTCTTTTATATCGAATCCATGATCCAATCTATTCATATTATGTTCCAGTCCTTCTTTCTTAGCCCAGGTTGCAATAAGTTTTTTGATTCCTTTAGTATTTTGTCCAACTTCTGAAATTTTATCATGCATCTTTTCCCATACTTGTGGAACAGCTAAAAACTTTGTTGGTGGATTTTCTTTCATATGCTCAACAAGGGTTCCTTTTAATGCCGATTTATCAGCAAAAACCACAAGCGCACCTGCGGTTAATGGACAATAAATATCTGACATTTGAGCAGCAACATGACTCAATGGCAAGAAACTAATTGAAACTTCTTGAAAGTCATCATCGGGTTCACGAAATCCAATCCATTTCTTACACACTTGTCCCATCCATGTAAGATTATCATGAGATAACATTACGCCTTTCGGGTGTCCTAAAATTGTAACCAGGTCAAATTGAAGTCTTAATTCTTTTTAAGACCAGTATCACATAAAATATATACCCGTAGTTCCAGATGTATAAATTAAAGTACAGCATTGATTGACAGCAACATTTCGCAATCTTAAATCAAGAATTTCATTCTCTACTTCTTCTCCTCTTTTCATAAGTTCTTCCCAACTTACAATACCAGGAGCCCCGGTAGGAAGGCCTGTGTATTGGACTATTGCTTTCAAATTTGGTAACTTATCGCGAATTTCCAGGATTTTTTGTAATTGTACCGCATCTTCAACAACATAAATATTTGCTCCACTGTCAATAGCTGGATATGCACAGGCTTGGGGGGAATTGCTTGTATAAACTCCAACAGCAAATCCTCTGTATCGTCATAAATTATTAAATGTTCCATAATATTGCATTAGAAAAACACGGTTCTCCTTACCCAGCAAATATGGCACCCAAATCCGAAATAAACCATTCGGGCGAATTAAATCCTAGAATGCATACAGAATGATATGGCTCCAATCCCAGAGATATGAAACCCTTTGCACAATTTCGAACGTCTCGAAGGAAATCCCTGTACCAGATATAAATACTTGAAGAAATAATATTATCTCTTGCTAAACTAATTTCACTTACGAATAAGTCCATTTAATCCATTCATTTTCCCTTTTGATCATCATGGCCAATTGGTTTGGGTGCTTTTTAACTGTTTGTTTGAGCAAACTTGGTACAGAAATCGGTTTTCTATTTGCCAATTCCTTTTCAGGTTCAATGTTAATATTTACAGCTCCTCTTCGGTGCCAAGAATAAATTGCTTTAGAAGGTAAAATTTGGTCCGGACCTGAATGGAGAATGAATATGCAAATTACTCTGAATATTTTCAATAAATGTTTAGCTTAGCTTCTTACCTTTGTTGTACTTCTTTCCGGTTCTCAGCCATTCCAAACTTGGGTCCTTGTCCTTAGGAGTCTTTGAATCAGCGTTACTTAAGGTGGTCGTATGCATTAACCTAGAATGATTTTCCTGGCTTACGTTACTTTGCAAAAAGTTATTGGCCAATGCAAGCGAATTCTTTCCAGGATGCGTGAGTGTTACAAGTTTACAATTAAAATGTATAAAAGGATTACTTTTTGATACTGAGCGAGTAGTTTGAGTTGTACTTGTAATGGTTAATTTTGAAATGAAGTTAGAATTGGGTGCATAATTTAAACAATTCCTTAATCGAGTTAAATTACGGGATATTGCTAATGAGCGGTGATGGAAAAATGTCCAAATAACCATTTTTTACAGAAAATTTTGAAAATGATTTAAGATCTAATGCCAAATGAAAATTTCGGCTATGCAAAGTGTTGCCAAATAAAAGAACAAACATGAAAACACTAAAGTCGTTTAAAGCTTGCTGTGCCATTCCGTTCAGGTTACTGTGGAAATATTGCCAATATTTCTCATACAAGCATTGATAACGCTAATTGATTGTATTAAGAGGTTGGTCCAAAAAAATGCGATATCTCAAAAACTACTTGACCGATTCAGGAATTTTAAAGGTTGAAATAAAGATTAGGCTATAGCATAGCGCATTATAATCCGAAGTGAGCACCCACTTGCGCACTTTTAAACTCCATTAAAAATGGGGTCAAATTTTTAAAAACGCTATAATTTTTGAACCAATGAACATTTTTCAAATTGGATAAATGCGCTCGATGCCCCAAAGTACAAGTTCGCCGACCGGTAATAGACACCAAGTCGAAAAAACGACTCCTTGGGGTCAGGGGGGGGTAAATGCAATACTATGCCTTCCAGGCATAGAAACCTTCGGGTTGTAAACAACGCTACGGTTACCATGCCGTTATGGGAAGACACAAGCAAAAATTAAAATATAAACCATTGTTTTCAAATTAAATAAGCAAACGTAATAGTTTATTTTTCGTCGTCACGACAACTAAGTTCATTATCATTAAAATTAGTACCCATCTTAAGGGAAATTCAAAAAAGTATTCTAAAAGGAGTTACTTGTTTAATTAAACAACCGAGATCATGCCACAACTAAACGTTAAAAAAATTATAATAACTGTTCCTTAAATCAAACTAGCAAGCCGTCGGGATTTGCAGATCTACTATTTGTTGAGATATCATCGTCAGAAATGTCCGTCAACGTTGTTGAGCCACTGCCAGGCATCTGAGCTTCCATTAAATCTTGGGATTTGTCACTGGGGTTTAAACTTGATGAACTTGTGGAAACTGACGAGTTATTGTTCCATGGTTGTACTTCTCCAGAAGCAAGTATTAGAAATAATATGCATCCAATACCATAAATCCCTGATGCAATGTAAAATACTTTGTGCCATTGCTCTAAGGTTTGCTAAAATATACAGGAAACAATGCATCGTTAACTTGAAGTTATAGTGACAGATCTCGTATTTTTTATCTTACGTTTTCATTAGTAAATGCTGCTGCTGTAATCGGTGCAAGCCAACCAGGAATAGTTGAAAATGCGTTAGCAATACCCAATAAAGTTCCTAAAAACGATATATTTAATCATAGAAATCGTATTTGTAATGCGAATTTATTTGGAGTTCATACCTGCATAATTAGGAGCAATATCCAAATGATTGCTCAAATATGATGAGTATTTTGCTCCAGACATTGCAACAGCAAAGGTGAATACAACCAACGTAGCTAGCTGGTCTTCACCGACAAATGTCACTATTAGCATGGCGATTCCAGGTAATCCCATACAAATAAAAGTGGATAATTTCCTGACGTTTTTGGTATTAAGAACGGATGATGATTTTAAGTAATCTGAAAAAGCTCCATAACCAAGTCCAAAAAACCACATTGCCAAATATGGGATTGCGGAGAGTACGGAATTTTTCTTAATGTCGAAATGTAAAATGGTGCTCATATAAGTTGGAAGGAGTTGAAGTAAAGTCCAAAATCCCCAATTACTCCCCAATCCTGCAGCGAGAATAGCAATGAATGGTAATGAAGTACCAATTTTAAACCAAGGAACCTAAAATCGAACATCAAAACAAAATTACATTAGTTTCAGGTTGAAAAGTAAATGAAAATGTTTAATTATCCTTACGGTTCGATTTCCATTATCGTTTGATCCACCATTGGCATCTTCTAAACTCTTTTCTATGTATACGCGTTCTTCTTGAGAAATTCGTGGATGAAGTTTAGGGGAATCGTAAACAAAATACATCCAAAATAAAAACCAAACAGCAGGCAAGGAACCAATGACATAGAAAACTGATCTCCATCCATAACAACTTATCAAAAGTCCAGAAAGAGGTAAACAAAGCACCGTCCCAGCTTGTGAACCTAAAGTACAAACATTTTAAATTAATAAATTAAAAAAGAGAAAACAAACTGAAAAATGCAAATAGTTTACCAGAATAAACCATTGAAGCCATTCTAGATCTTTCATTTGGTGGAGCCCATCTTGACAGTAAAGCATGCATCGATGGATACGTAGACCCCTAATATTAGTAACAGAGATTTAGCATAATTGTTTGAAGGCATCATGTAGTACGAGTATTTTAACTTACTTCAAGTAACCCAAGTACAAATCGAAGGCAAATTAGTTTAATTGGATTTTGCTCAGCTAAAACTGGTATTAGAACAGTAGCAACTCCAGAAAGTAAAATTGAAAATCCAAACAGGTACTTGGATCCAAAGACTTCAGCAAATCGTCCCCCAGGTATCTAGATCATAACAATATATGTGAAAAGTTAATACGTCGTTATACTTAAATCTACACGAGTTCTTTTTTAAACCATTTACCTGAGTAATTAGATATCCCCAAAAAAATGAGCCAAAAATTAGGGATTGAGTTTTGTCGTCCCAATAAAATTCACCAGCACTTGTACCTGATGTATCTTCCTAAAATCAATAAACCAAGCCAAACCCACAAAAAGATTAAATGCCTTTCTGTTTTGCATAATAATAAGTAAAATTCCTAAAACAAACAACAAAACTTACATGAGTTTCTGTTCCATTTCCAATAATATTACTGTTATAAATAAGTAAAATTTTAGATTAGTACATAAGCATGGAAAGTTTTTTGTTATGCCTAAAAAGTAAACTGTTTTTCTTACCTTGTATGATTCCTGATAACCATTGCAACAATAGCTATGTTCATATTAATTCTAAGCATGTAATTGAGTACAAATCCAAAAAATGCAATAATGGTCATGCTATATCTAGCTGGAATCCCATCTAAAAAAATCCAAAAAATTAAGAATTAGTTTACATTAGTGATGATAACAATAGTTGAATTTAGATAGATTCACTTACTTGTAACGCAGGAAGTCAATCGGCTTGCAAAACACTTCTTGTTCGAAGACAAAGCAATTGTTCCATGTTGTTCACTCATTTTTAATAATTGCACGGTTAAAAAGTTTACAAAAAGATTAAAACAATAAAATAAAAATGTTTAGTCAAATTAATTAGGACTTTCTGGAGCCTTGAGAAAAATGGAACTGAACTCAGAAGTTCAAGACCTTTCAATTTCTACTACAATGTAAAAGAACTGGAAAAATCCCTTAACCTAAATCAAGGGAGAAAATCTATCTAATTTCAGTAACATGAAAAAAGGTCGTGGCGTGGTGAAGCCAGATCAAAAAACAAAATGTAAATGAAGTACTCGAAGTCGAAGTATAATAATGATTGTGGGATCTTTGTCTGTGGCCTGGCCTTGTCAATATCGCTTTTCCAAGAACAGATTAATGCATTAAAAATGTAATGCATCCTATTTAAACAAAAGTCAAAAGTTTAAACTTCTTATGATCCTTTTTGATATTCATTTCAATAATCCAACAATACGGAAAATTCCTCCTAAGACTAGTCAAAACTGCTATAGAATTTGGAAGGTAAAGAAACTTCACGCTTGTTGAACTCTTAATGTAATTAAGTATACGTAATGAAGACGGTATGATAAAAATTAGGGTGAGCGAGTAACATGCATGGAAGTTTAACTGATTAGGAGTTAGTCGATTCTCAATAATCCACGTATAATACGCTAATAACAAGACTTTATCTTTGTAAACAATTAAATTTAATTCAGGATCGTAGTGTCATTTCATCACAGCTTTGAAAACTGATGAACAATAAAAATTGCTTGTCATAATCATAAAGTATAGCAGATCAATAGGTAGTAAAAACTTAAATTCTTCCTAAAAATTAACTAACAGATTAACTTCCACTTTTAACAGCATGGAGTGCATAATTAATTGATGTTAACCTCGTCCAACTCCAAGAATTGCAAAAAAAATTATAGAACATTCCATGTATTAAGCGTGTTCGGCAGTTATCTGTGGAATAAAAATAACATGCAATGCATTCGTTAAACTTCAGGCGATGACAATGGGGCTTGCTTGTCAATCTAATTAATATTTAATATTACATAATTATACTTCATACAGCTTACTTTCTGATAAAGTTGATTGGATTTCTTCTGGAGAAACAAAGTGCTTCCATTCATGCGTTCCACGTGGAACAATGTTCAGAATGTACTCTGCTCCAATAATAGCTCCTAACCATGAAACATTGGTTCTGTTAATTGTTGTGATAAATATTGATCCAGAAGGCTGTTAAAAATAACCGATTGACGTAAACTAGAATTCATTAGTGTAAGTTTTCATTAGTTAAAGAGATCACCTTAACTAGTTGAGCTGCTACTTTCAGAAACAACTTAGGATCACTGACATGTTCAATTACTTCTGACGCAACAACCCCATCGAACAGAGTATTTGGATTTTGTTCCAAGAAGTCTTCAGCAGTAGAACAAATGAAATTAACATTATCTGCTAAATCTGGACTCAAATTAGCATTGGCAATAGCAATGTTTTCTGCTCCAGCATCCAATCCAATTACTTTGGCACCGAGTCTACCTAGAGGCTATTCAATTCATCCAATAATGATTAATAATTAAAGATTCCTAACATAATATTTCTTCCTTAGTAAACTTACTTGGGTTAATATGCCACCTCCACAACCAATATCAAGTATATTCATTCCTTCCAATGGTGTTTCAGTATCAACGGTTTGAATTAGTCCAGTATTAAGAAATCCATTTCGTATGAGCTCAACTCTGAGGAATCATAACTATGCATGAGGTATCTCTGTCAAATGTCAAGTCTTAGGGTTTGCTGGCCCTTGTCCCAATGCACTTAATCCCTTACCTTAATTTATTCATGGAATGTAAGGCCTTAAAGTCACCATTTGGATTCCACCAGTCCGCAGACATTTTCTCAAATTTACGGACTTCCTCAGGATTCACTGTTGTTGTTGAAGTTGTTGATGAAACCCTGGTGCCGGTAATTGGTCTAGTTTGCCTGTAACGTCGTAACAAATGATAGAGACATAAGCATTATTCATTATCCAAGGCTTAAATTCAGTACTACAACTGTTAACAAGCTTACGATTGATTCGGATGGTTCTTCTGGGGACAATTTCTTGTCCAAATAGTTGGCCATGACGGGAGCAAGTGTCTGAGCATTTTGGGTTGGACTCGCACACTTTCGGTTTCTGGCAACGATTAATTTGGAAATTAAGTAAATAATTCTGGAAATTCTTATTGTTCCAAATAATGTTCATAAATACACATGCACCTGCTTGATTTTGGTACATATAAAATCACCGCCTGTCTGAAATTCTGAAGCCAACTCAAATCCAGCGTCTAGCGTCTCTGTTTCAACTAATTTACACAGTCTTCAGTTGCGTTCTGTTTGTCATTGTTGTTGTTGTTTCTCAACAATGAAATTCAATTCAACTGTCAAGTTTTTTCCAATGAAGATCTTTTGACTTTGACCTGACCTATAATTCTGCTTGTTGTTGCTAAATGCTATTGCCATAATGGGGACAACGTGGACCAAAATGCCCAAGCCAGATTATACAGGCAGTGGCAGTGCTTCTCCTATTTTTATTAGTTCATTTAAATTTAATAACCTCAAGACTGTTAAAACTTCTAGTTCAAACGGTCACGCTGATGGAGAAGGCTTCCCTGATAATAAAAGCATTAGTGCCGCTTCCGCTTCCCCTTCAATACTCCTGGATATGGATATGGATCAGGATCTGGACACAGTGACTACAGTTGAGCCCGAGATTATAGACACCATGGAATATATTTTGGATAGTTTGAAAATGGAATTGGAGACTGTGACTGAGGATGCTGATCGAACTTCGAGTGAGGATAAAGATATCCTACAACATCTTTTGATAGGCAATTGTAGCGAAAGGGACCATATAACTCTGGATTTACAGTCGAACTGTACCAGTATCACAGAAGAATCTTCGATGGCCTACTGTAGCGAAAGAAATACTGCAACTTTGGAATCAAACTGTAACTGTACTACTCGTCAAGACTCAGAAAATGCTATGGATTTCATCCTCGGGAAGCACGATAAAGAAGATTATCAACACCAAGTAATGGCCAGCAATCCTACACTGAGTGTCGTTAAAATTGCTCCCTCGACGAAGGATGACTTAAGTCTACTAACGGAATTAGCAATTGCCCAAGATGTGGAACTCACAATGAAATTTATGCTGGAGGATATACATAGATATGTGGCCACTGACGAAATAGGGCTAGAATTTGAACTCAAAACTAACAACGAAATCCAGCTCAACAAACAAGAGGAAGAAAACGACCGGCTTATCCCTAATTCTTGCAACAATACCGGTTCAAGTATGGTCAAAATCAAATTGTATGATTCTAACTTTTCTTATGAGCCAGACCCAGAACACAAAACTCAAAATGAAATAGAAGACCCTATCAATTTCATTGATGATGAACTATTAAAAGAAGACGTGGAAGATACCATTAACTTTATTCTAGACAAGATAGAACAGCAAGAAAGTCAAGAAGATGAAGATGCCCTAGTTACTTCAATATCTTCTAGACTTCCTAATGTTGAATTCGGAGTCAATGCACCAAATTCTAAAGAAGAAAATTCTCTATTGCCTGCCAAATGCACTCTTACAATTCAAGAACTTAACAGCGAACTTACTAAGAAAAAGGAAGTCCTGAGGAAACTCAAACTGGTTAAATTGTATAAATCTAAGGTAACTTAAAGTCTGAACAATTTGACTATAGATAACATATACTTTACTTGATACAATACAGTGGGATAAGGATGAACTGAAGGATCATGTCCAAAATTGGAAAGAAGTTGCTCAAAACGTATTATTAGAATTGCAACATCGAATGAAAAATGGTAAGATAAACACATAATTTAATAAATCAAATGCATATTAAAACTTGATATCCTATCAATCTTAATCTGGATTTCTTCCATACACATACAGTTCACGGAAACGTCAGCATGGAAAATATGCTAAGGAACTATGGAATTGATCCAGAATTTATAGGATATGACGCTGAGGAAGATTCCTTTAACTAATACAAGAAGAGTAATGAATGACTATTTGCTACGCGTTAGTTAAACTCTACTAATATTCATGGGGCTTAATTGGCCTTTCTGGATCACAAAGTTTAGGATCCCGTAAAAATTCAGGTTCTTTCAAGTAGTATGCCATCAGACCTAGTAAACAAGAGTACAATAGTCCATTTTATTTTAATTTTTCCGAATTCAGCTAACGTACAGATATAATAATTTGTATTTATACCTAATTTCCGAGCTGTATTAATTTCATGTTCTACACGTTCTTGCATTTCTTTACATAATCCAGTTACATGTCTCTTGTAAGTTAATCCAGTATAAGGAGATACAAACTGATAGAGTAATTTAACATTTTTATAATTTGGTGTAATTTTCCGTTCACATAGAATACAGAGACGTTTGGGTCGAGTGTATGGGTTTGCTAGGGTTGAAGGCTAAAATAAATTGGTTACAAAGAAACAAATGTACATACAGATTACAAATGCACTGCTATCTTATGCAAATGCAATTAATTAATTGGTAATTGGTCTTACCAAGTCTTGTTTTCTTCCTTGAAGTACTTTATCTAATATTTTATCTTCCTGGTCATAAATTGGTACTGGATGTTCTGTACTTGTGGTTTTAAATGTTTGAGATGGAACTATAAGCCTGACCTTGTCCATGACCTTATGGTTAAATTTGGGACAATGGACTGTTAGGTATTTTAGGGACAACATTTTTAGATGGAGCTTTACAAGTGGAAATGACAGAACTGACAGTGGACACGGACGGATACAGTCCAATAATGCTAAATAAGTAGCTGATTAATTAATTAATTAATTAATAATTAGGCATAAACAAAAGCATATGCGTAATTGTAACATCAATTATTCAATTAGCACGTGTGAAATTGGTCGGGTACTGGTCTGCTTCTGCTGGTCCTGGTGTCAGTGGAGCTAGTAACACCGAAAATCTGAACCCAACAACATCGTGAAATTTGACTTTGGCACCGCGGAGAACTTGGATATTCAAAAAATTTCTCCAAACAATCCAATCCTTCAATTGAAATAAAAAGTCATTAAAAAAGCATTGCATATTGGATCTTTTCTTGCATCAGTTTCCAATTTCCAAGAAACATATTTTTCATTCATTATTTGGGTCAAATAATTCAATAATTGGAAGCAACTGCAGTGCTGCTTTGCTTGTTGGAACCCATTTCCAATTTCCAAAGGTCAGTTCACAAATCAATTCTTTATTCATTTTCAACATATTGTTTTGTATTGCATGTAGTTCCATTTAAATTAATTCGTGTGCGTGCGTACACTTTATATTTAGAACCCCTTCACATTCCCACTCGCTCGGCCAGGACGTTTGACATTAGGATTCGATTGCATTGGAACATATTGGATAAAGATGCCGCAAAATAAGTCACCCCCAAAACCAAAATCTGGAGGTAAAGAATCCAAATACCCTGCTAAAGATGCCAAAAATAAGCCACAATCACAAACCAAACCAACAGAATCCAAGACTGAAACCTCTACATCTACACCTACGGCTCCAGCACCTGAACCAACAGTAGAAGCAAAAAATGAACCTACCAAAACCAAATCTGTTCTAGGACCTGGAACTGGACAAGGTGAAACGAAGCCAGAGAAGAAACAGGAAAAGCAAGAATCACAAAAAGAAGGTCAAACCAAAGATAAGAAACAGCAAAAGCAAGAATCGCACAAAGAAGGTCAAACCAAAGATAAGAAACAATCAAAACCCAAGCCGGTACCAGATGGATCCAAACCCGAGAAACAAAAGCAACAACAACAACCAAAACAACAGCAGCAGAAACAAGCCCCGAAAAAATCAGAGAAACCTAGTAAACTAAAGAAAGAAGTCACTGAAAAGGAGGATATATTTCAGGCAGTTGTATTGTCTGATAATTTCAGTTTTTCCATTTTTGGGCCTGAATGTCCTTTAAAGCAAGAGGTTAGAAAGGAAATAAAATAGGTATAATCTGCTTATTAATTAAGTATAATATAACATCTTGAATTTTTTTTAGGGATTGATAAATTTAGCCAATCGAAGAATGCTTGATTATACACTAGAGGCCTTGACCATGTCTGGGGTTCAGGAAATTTATCTTTACTGTTCTAATGATGCTGAAAACATAAGAGATTATATCAAGTATGAATTTAAAAATGAATCTCTGAGAAAAAGTTTCAATAGAGGATTTGCGTTTATTTTCAGAAATTCATGTTGGTCTTCAATACCAAATTGCACAATTAGTATAATTGTATCAGAAGATGCCTTATCATTAGGTGATGCCATGAGGGATATAGATGCAAAAGGTGTGATTAAGAATGATTTTCTATTACTATCTTCCGGGGTTGTTACCAATTTGGCACTTAAACCATTTCTGAACATACATCGTGAAACTGTTAAGACTGATAAAGGAGCAGTTATGACTCTAGTACATAGAAAAGTTCCACCAGGGCATAGGTCAAGATCAAAACTAGAAAATAAAGTTGTTGTAGTTGATTCAGCAACTAAGAAGGTCATTGCTTATGAATGGAAAGCTAGTGGAAGGAAGTTAAATATTCCCTTGGTAAGTTTAATAATTGTCCATGGATATATTTTTCGTAGAACTAATCATTTCGTATTTTGCAGGAAGGAATTCAAGATGAAATGGATATCTACACAGATTCTTTAGACACAGGAATCGTAGTTTGTTCACCTTCTGTACCACCCTTATTTACAGATAACTTTGATTTTACCTGCATAAATGATTTTGTTCGTGGTATAATGATCAACGAGGAAATTCTCGGAAATTCTATTTATTTACAAAGAATAGAAATCGGTTATGCAAATAGAATCATTGATTTTGCAAGTTATCATGGAATATGGTATGCTTAAATTTTAATAATGCACTAACAAAATAAGGTTTTCTTGATATTAAACTTTTAATTACTTGGTTTGGATTTTTTAGTTGTGATATTCTTCAACGGTGGACATACCCTATAGTTCCAGATATGTCTAATACTTACAAGGCCACAGGAAAACTTTATAATATGCAAAACAATTTTGTTTACAGAGGTGAAAATGTTATGGCTGCTTCGTAAGTTTCAAAATAATTTTCTATACGCTGATTTATTTCAAATATCAAAGTATACTAGCTTATTGTTGATGTTCCTTATGTTCTAGAGGGTCCGAAATCGGGAAATCCGTGATCCTAGGAAAGAACTCTGTGATTGAGAAAGGAGCTCAAGTTTCATGTAGTGTTCTTGGGGATAACTGCAGAATTGAAACTGGAGCCCGAATCACGAACTCACATCTAGGAAATAATGTGCATATCAAGGTAATTTGGTAAAATATTTTCTTATCAGCTCTTCTTGTAACCAACTCGTAATTTTTGTCAGAATGATTGTGTCATCAACCGTTGTATTATAATGGATAATGTTGTATGGAATGATATTACCCCTCTCCAAGAAACTTTGTTGTTGAACGGGGAAAAATACCCTATTCAGCCACCAACGGAAGGAACTGGTGAGGTTGACGAATCAGATGAAGAAAGTGATTCAAGTGACAGCGATGTCCAGGATAATAATGGGGGACTCAGTGATGACGATGAAAGTGACCAAATGGAAATACAGGATGATGATTTCAATAGTAAGTAATCTACTATTTTAACCTTGAAGTCCAAAGTAAAACTGTTCTTAATTCCTCTGCAGTATTCAGCCAGGAAGTCATGGAAAGTTTACACCGAGGATTTCGGCAAAGCGTGGCTACTGAAAACCTTGTCCTTGAAATCAATTCTTCTAAATATGCCTACAATATGTCATTTAAGGAAGTTGCAATTGGTTTAACCAAAGGAGTTCTAACTGTATCAGCAAAAATGTATCCAGAATTCTTTCAAAGTTTTACTCCAAAAGTTCAATGGGAGAAAACAAAAGAAGTAATTCTAAAGCTCAAAGGTTTATTTTCACATTATGTAAAGACGAGTGAGTCACAAAACGATTTACTTCAAGCCTTAGAGGTATGACATCTTAAACTTTTAATAGAAATTAGGATTTTACTAAAACAATATGTATTCTGTTATTTCAGGAGTATGCGAATGACAACCAATATTTCCGTCCCATACTAATGCAAACTTTGCATTTATTATACGATGAGGATATTTTATCGGAAGAAGCAATCATAAAGTGGCACAAGAGCTCTTCTTTGTATGAGGCTGGTAAAGAACTCCGAGTTTTGGTAAGGCAATCAAACATTCACAAAACAATTAAAGTTAAACACGATAATGATGGGTTTTTTCACTCATAGGTTAAAAAGCTTGTGGACTGGTTAGAAGCACCAGATTCTGATTCAGATTGATGACTAGAAAATAAAACCTTCATTTTATTCAAGAAAATGCTTAACAAATTGATTAACAATAAAAAGAATACTTGTCATAACTCAGATGCACTTCTGCTACTTGCACTTCCATTTCTACTCCTGGGTAATTTATATATTGGATTTAAGTAATAAGGTCGCTCAAGCTCAACTTCAGATTTTTCATTTAAATTTACAAAGTAAGTTGGTATTAGTTTATCTTTTCCTTTTACTTTAATCCTATCCCGGAACGTACATCTAACACCTTCTTGAATTAATAACCTGGCACTATGTTCAGCTAATTGGATTTTCCCATTCACACCAGAAGAGTCCATTCGAGATGCCATATTTACTGTATCACCCCAAATATCAAAATTTGGCTTTTGTGCCCCTATAACTCCAGCTATAATTGGTCCACTATCAATTCCTATTCGAAGATCAAATTCTTGAAAGGCATCCTTATTGATTCCTTTCAAGCGAACAATCATGGCAGCAGCAAATTTAACTAATGTAAGTAAGTTTTTTCGCCGTGTAAGGAGATTTGGTTCTCGAGATTCTTGGCTTTCACGATTTCTTATTGAGAGTTGATAGCTTAAAAAATTAAAATTTATATAGTCCAGTTCATCTACAATCTTCAAGTTCAGCATTACTTACCCAATATCTCCAACAGATTGATATCGAGTTGAGGTTGATAATCTTCCTGTTTCATGAACTTCTAATCCACAAGCTGCCATATAAGTACTCCCAATCACTTTGATCTTTTCAATATCTTCAAACTCAAATAGAGCATTATCAAAATCAACTATAATTTCATTGAGCAATTGCAGACATTTGATCCCTTGGTCATTAAGTTCTGTTTCAGTATAGAAATCCATAAAATTAGGAATTGACGCAAACATTACAGCAACATCGGTATAACTCCGACTGTATCCTTCACCAATTCTTGTAGGATCCATATAAATTTTAGCAATTTTCATAGGTAGTATATTGTGAATTAGGACTTCATTAGTTGCTTTAGTTATTGTGGCAGCCCGAAGCTCTTCATGAAGTTTCTTGTTCCAAATAAAATCTAGTCGGTTAATATATTCCATTTGTCTATCCATTATGTGTAAAAGTAGAATGATTTTGACGAGATAAATGACATGAGCATATACAGGTGGAACTGCAGGGCTTGCACCCTTGTCTTGCTGTTAAGAGAATTCAAGAAATTCAGGGATGAACAATTTGATCAAAAGACCATGCATTTATAAATACTTACATCAAAAACATTGATCCTATAATTAAACATTGTCCAACTATATGCCGTTATGGAAAAAATACAAAGTAGGATTTTAATCACCAAATGTATTCGAAAAAATCCATAAATCCCAAGTATAGCCAAAGTGCAACTGTAAGTGAAATACTGTAAAAAAAAAAAGGTTTCTCTGTTTATCAATATTTATTGCAAATTTTAAGTAACTTTACTTACCCAAGGATTTTCACATTCTTGTGCAATTGCACGAAGTTGTACAGTCTCGTTATCACATTCTACCTTAAAATACACAAGAAAGAAAATGTATTAGAATTTTGAATTACTGTAGAACGATTAAACATGCATACCACATCAATGATTGCAAATGTTGAGAGAACTGTGGCCACTGTCATATAAATTACTACTCGAATAGTCCAATTTTTGGATATTTTCTTAGCAGATTTGTAAAAGAATCTAATCAACCTGCTTTTTGGATCTGGAATGGAGTCTAATTCTCTATGTGGATCTTTGATCTCATTCCAAATATAACTAACCCATCCAAATGGAATTAAGATTAAAAGATAACTTCCGCCTAGTCCAAACGCTACCCACAGAACCATGTGGTCACTGACAAGAAATTTCAAATATGCAACGATTAATTCAAACATTCTTAGCAGTTTCCTAAAAATCATACATACCTAGGCATTACGATGGCTTGAATAAGTCCCATGCAAATAAGAATAAATAAACTACAAGCAATGTAGTATTTAAACAATGGATCTGGCTGAGTCACAAATTCCTTTTCATATGGCCAATTATTAAAATTCATTAGAACAGGATGAACATTTTCTTGGAGCTTTTTACTACCGCACCATTGACTGTAAGCAAAACACGGTTTTAATTTCTGAAAATCTTATGCATTAAATTTAAAACGCATGCTTGATTTGATACTTACTCCATTTTACGTAAAGGCATTTCATCTATCGCATCTTTCATTTTCTTATCCACTTGGTTCAACATATTCCTAAGAATGTGTACATGCTCCCCTGTTACATCCGTTGGTCGGGAATCAAACATGGATTTTTTCTTTGTAATTCCACGAATTCGGTGAAGCTGAAATTAGGCATTAATTAGATCAGTAAATTATGCATAGATTAAAGCTGTGTTTCTAAAATATTCAGAAGAACATTTGTTTTCTGGGTTCTGGAAAAAGTGTTATTACCGAAGCTCTATGA
Organism: Xenylla mediterranea; assembly: GCA_034700645.1. Taxonomy (NCBI): domain Eukaryota; kingdom Metazoa; phylum Arthropoda; class Collembola; order Poduromorpha; family Hypogastruridae; genus Xenylla; species Xenylla mediterranea. The sequence continues at coordinate 9,165 of JAQGCY010000096.1, read as the reverse complement.
GTCGAAGAATCAGAACTTGGTCTGCTTGGAGTTGATACAAATGATACATTTCTTTCACTGTCCCTTCTGCCTCCTTTAAGGAACTTTGGAACAATTCCTGAAACAGTGCTTCCTCTCGGACGAACTTCGTTCACTGTTGTAAGCTCTTGTTCCTCTTCTTCAGCTTCGGGAATTGTATCCTAAAACGTTGAAGTGTTCATTTGATTATAAATAACATTATGCGTTTTCAAGAAATCTTAACAAGCAGCTTACTCCTGTGAATTTTTTAGGTGAAATTAGAAAAGTTTCGATCTTGTTATCTGTCAAGTATTTGTCACGAAGTACATGGACTGGTTTACATTCATATTCTCCATCCAAGAATTCTTTTGTTTGTCGTGTTATATGAATTTTTCCAGGTTTTCCCGATTGTTCCATGTGATTTGCAATTGTTACATCTTTACTCCAAATATCGTATTGCCTATACATAATTTCCCAAAAACATTAAACATTTTCATTTTGGTAAACTTTGGAAATGGAATGAATGTTACCATTTATAGATTCCAAGTAGACCACTTAAAATATTTCCAGAATGAACTCCAATCCGCATTTCAACATCTACTCCTAATCGTTCTCTGTAATTTTATATAACTTGGTAATCCAATATTCACGTTCACATTCTACAAATAGTTTCTAGCATAAAGCATACCTTACGCCACGAATAATTTCAATCATTTCTAATCCAAGTAAAATACAATTCTTTGCATGATCTGGTGAAGAACTATTCAGACCTGACACACAATAATAACAGTCGCCAAGTAATTTAATTCGTAGACAGTCATAACGCTGGAAAGTAAAGTAAATCGATAATGAAACTGAAACATTTTCCACTACAACAATTTACTTACATTTGCTGCATCATCGAATCTTCCAAATAATTGATTCAACGTTTCAACAAGGTCTTCTGGGCTTAGTTTTACAGTTAATGGTGTAAAGTTCACAATGTCAGCGTATAATATTGTTACGTTATCATGTTTCTCAACAAACAATTTACTGTGGAATATAAAGAAAGCAAGTTAGTATGATTCCATTCCAAATCCTAATAATAAAATATTTCCATTACCTAAATGGCTTTTTCCGCATCACGCCACTTTGATTATTGTTAAGATTGGCACCACTAGCATTATTCTTATTGGATGTGGAACTTTTACTAAGTGATTCAGCCTCTTGTAATTCTTGAAATACTTGGAGTAATTCATTTTTAACTTGAACAGATATATGGCTAGGTAAAATACTTTGTAATAATTGAACTTCTTGTTTTGTTTCGTAATCTTTCTTAATTGTACTACGAATATATCTTCTTCTATCAAGAAATGCTCGTCGTACAGTAACTTCACTTAAAAGTTGGGAATAAAGCCCAACACAATTTCCACATAAATAATAAATTGCATCGGCAGATGTCTAAAAAAACATGAGAATTGATTGACTGTTGCTTAATTGTTGAATTGTTGTTAAATTTAATTAATTGTTGAACAATTAAATTCTTACCCTTTTATATCTAGCAGGACTGTCAGCATAAAGGAAAAATCCAGCCACTAATAAATGTGCACAACTTACTAAAATTCCTAATAATATTGTTTGATATTTTTGTGGTAAGGGTAAGAAAAAATAAATAATTATAAGCGTTTGGAATGCTGATGCTGTACGGATTTTTTCAAATTGAATGTAAAAAAAGAAAGAGAGCCCTAAGTCAGAACCAGTAATTAAAACTGTTACAATTACTGATGTTATTATTTGAGCAGTTTTAGAAGCTCGAAATATTTTTTCATCACAAATGATACAAAAAATTATCATGCAAATGCATGTAATGATTATATGAACTGATATTTCAGGAATGGCTTCTTCCAATTGATCCTGAAAATGTTAATGTCATGTTAAACTTTTGATTAGACAAATCTTACAATGATTCTAAAAACTTTATTTTACCTTATTGACAACCAAAATGGACACAATATAAATTACACTAATGCTAATTTGTAGAAGTAGATAGACATTAAAGTATGCATTTTGCAAACGCGTTACATATCGTTTGTATAGTTCACCTAGGCCATGAGTACGGAAATTATTCTGAAATCAAAAATTAAAACGTAACAAACATTGCAGATGACAGATCAAAAGTATGATTCGCTTAGTTCGCTTACTCTTAAAGAATTCCATGACCAATTTCTTTCATCAATTGAATTAATGTGATCTGCTTCAATTTCGGCAGCTAATGAAACTTGACTTGCACGCTTATGCGTTATGCTCATTGAGTTTCTTGCCAAAACTTCTAAACCTGACAAACTTTCACGATCACGACTCATTGTTTTTTTGTTATTGTAAGAAGTAAGAAACAAAAATATTTAGCCCAATTCCAGCAAAGCTTAAACGAATAAATTATCCTTTATGAAGTGTCAATGGAAAATAATTACCCTACCTACATTTGTTTAGATTATTTTTAATTATTGGCACAGCACAGGTATAAACATAAAGTATTATATTGCATTTGTAAATAGCGAGCATTTCAAAGAACTCATTACAATTTGCAATATTTACGTTTTAATTAAAAGTTAAAACTGAACTTTACGGGAGCTTGGCGTTGGCACTTTAACAATGAACATGGATCAAGAAGCAATAGTTGTAACTAATTTGTACAACGCATGTAAAAAGCTTGATTCTTTAATGGGGTAGGAAGTATACAGTATTGTATTAAAATGGAGATTAATACATAACCACTAGTCAAAGAATTTTAAAAACCAATTATTATGAAAACTCACGAACTCTTCTAAATGAACTTGAAAAATTAAGTAGTATAATATAATAATGGTAGAAAGAACATTATGTGTGAGCTCATTTAATAATATCTTTTCGCCTCAGTGGGATTCCAGTGTAGTTGTATGGTGTATCATTCTATGTTAGTTGTATTTTAATTATCGGTAAAATTATTGGGAATGAGATATCAATTCCAGATTCTAACGTTTATGAATTATTTGTACATTGAAAAGTTCTCAGTTCAGAAGCCAATCTGCTCATGTTTGGAGATGTAATTAGTCAACCTTAATCATCACATAGCCTTACTCCAACAACAAACAATCCTATAGTCCTAATCGGTTTATTATCATAAACTTCAACGATATAAAGATAAAAATTTTGTGATTAATTAGACAATACACACTCAATTGGAATGGACGAGGAAGATTACGTTAGGTTAGCTTAAAAGTAAAACTCAAGAAAGAGAAAAGCGTGTAAAATAATTCAGATTTTAATGACAATAGCAAAGTGTTTGTTATAGTTCGTCGTAAAAATTTTATTAATCAAGGCGAAACAATTTCATGTATATAGATATAAATTTTCTATAATTAGGTCAAATCTAAGCTAAACTAAAACGTATTTTTATTGTATTTTATGCTTATTTACTTTTGTTTCATAATTATGGAAAAAGACATTTACTTTACTTGGTGGACTTGGATTTCTTTTTCTTACCACCAGATTTAGTTTTCTTGTCTTCATCTTCTATACCACTATCTTCAGTTGTAATATTATCAGTTTCATTATCTGCATCCATGTTTGTTGGAGCTGATTCTTCTTCAACTCCATCTTCACCCTCCTCTTTTTTGCTTGCTGAAGGTGGAATAGCATCACTAAACTTCTTAAACTTGGCAACAAAAAATCCATCCATATTATGAGTATGAGGATAAAATCTTCGTGTAAGATTTAAAGTTGGATGAAATCTAGGTATTTAAATAACAGTTCGGAATTAAGTTTAATTATGTATTAAAAGCTAAGGTTTATGAAAAATACCTTTTATCCTGGAATTTAGTAACACCCGGGGTTCCAAAGTCAAGCCCGGTTGGTACCAACTTCACATTTCGTTTACTCAATGCATAATTTACAACTGCTTCGTTCTCATCAGGCTGTATAAAATAATAGAAATATAATTAATTATTGAATTTTTTGTTTCGTGTAAAGCGTTTGTTTGATTAAGGTACGGTTATGCTGCTTACCAAAATGGAACAAGTAGAATAAACTAGTATAGAACCAGTCTTAGAAGTAGAACTTAAACAATCTATAGCTGTGATAATCAGCTCCTTCTGCTTTGTTGTATTTCTTTGTATATCTCTAGCATCTCTTTGAGATTTGGTTGATGCATCTTTAGAAATCACACCAGTTCCAGAACATGGTGCATCCAAAAGTACACGATCAAAACCTTGCATTATTTCTCTTAATTTTCGTCCATCATAATTACAAACAACTGCGTTCTTTACACCCATTCTATGAAAGTTTCCAACTATTGATTTGGTACGGTCTTTGTTGAACTCATTAGCAACTAGCATTCCAGTATTTTTCATTAGGGCAGCTATTTAATAAAAGTGTTCAAGTTATACTTTATCTATAATTCGATCAGTTCTAGAGCTGTCTTACCTATATGCGTAGACTTCCCACCGGGTGCACAACACATATCCAATATCCTTTCACCCTCTTGAGGATGTAAGGCAATTACAGGAAGAAAACTTGCTGCTCCTTGAATCATATAGTGCCCTGCCAAGTATTCGGGTGTTGCTCCAATGGGAACTTGAGCGGTATAAATTACTAGACCTTCTTTGGACCATTTGCCAACTGGATCTAAATTGACTCCTCGAGCAATCAGGTTCTGAGCCAATTCTTTCCTTCTGGATTTAAGGGTATTTGTTCTAATCGTCAAGGGCCTTTGATTTTCGGCAGCATCAAGCGCTTCTATAAGTTCACCCAAATTGAAAATCCTCATAATTCTGTCCATTAAATACTCATTATATCCGTAGTAATGGCAGAGGTCTTTGAGAAGAAGCTCTGTATATTCTGATCGACTCCTAAATCACACAAATAAAAAATATATTAAATTCTTTATTCAATTTCTTCAAGCATTGCAAGGTTTCTTACCTTCCTTCTTCTTTCTTATTTTTAAAATCTAATAATATACTAAGTATTTCACGAATCCTGTGCTCAACTTGAGAAATATCATGGAGCTCAGGTTCATCTGGTTCTGGAAACTTGAACTTTTCTGAATCAGCCACCAAAGCCTTTAATTCTGCTCTTGCTAGTTCCCTAATAGCAAAGTACATGTAATTATAGGACTTGTAATTGCTTGTTTTTTAGATAACCTGTCAAGCTTACTTCTTCTTTTTGCCCTTCTCAATTAATTTGGCAGCTTGTTTCTCAAATGGTAAAAGCTCTTCGTCATCTTCTTCATCATCTGATTTATCTTCTTTGGACTTTGATTCCTTTAGTCCTTCCGAAGGTTCATCTTCTTCGCTTGAAGTTGCAGCGTCTCCATCAAACTCGTCATTCAAGAAATCATCATCGCTTCCTTCTGGAATTCCAGCATCTTCAATTTCATCCTCTTCTTCTTCTTCCTCGATCTCTTCTTCGGATTCTGGATCACTAGAAGCTACTTCTTCATCTTTTGGTGGGGGAGCTGGATGTAAGAATGATTTCTTACCCTTGCCTTTGGCATTGACATTGACAGGAATGATTTGATTCCTGGATTTCTTAGGAGGTGGACCTTCTGAGGGTCGTTGTCTTTTCCGGGGATGGGAATCTAACAAAGAATATGAAAATCAAATTGAGTTGAGTAGTAAATGCACTTTTAAATCGTAAATGTCATGTCATTCTTAGTTCTTACCACGCTGCTCTTTCAAGTCAAATGGGAATTTTGGTTCAGGTTGTTTCCTAGATTTCCTGCCTGGTCCACTCTTTTGCTTTACTGCCCAATCTACTTTTCTACCCATGATAAGAAAACAATTGCGAACTCAGACAGATAATAGACACAACAATTAAAAATTAACTTGAATTGAAGCTATGTTCAGTTGTCAGTTAGACTCATAAAACACGGCTACTTCTGAAACGCAATGTATTACTACTTACTTCTACTTGCAACTGCAAGCACGAAAAAAGCACATGGTATTTGGTTTTGGTATGTGGAATTTCATATTTACCTCCATCAAAAGAAGGCAAAGGGACGCTTAACTGTGGCTTTGGACACTCTTATCCTTATGAATATGAATCTGCACCAAGAAATTGAAATTAAATGGATCGCAGAAATTCATTAGATTTAGAATTCTAGATGCAATTAATCGCCATCAATAATTAAAATTGCCATTCAGAAAAAGTTTTGCATCTTCTTCACAATCACATATTTCAAAGAAAGTTGATATTGCTGCAAGAATTATATATTCATTTTTCTTTGTATTTTTTTGACCATCAAATAATTGTACTGATTGTTGAATTACGATCATTAGCGAATATTTGGATGTGAAATATGATATGTACTTAAGAGTTTGAATGTTTTGAAAAATTAATATTAAAACGACAAAATATATGTAATATGAGTAGTAAATAAAACGTAGGATCAAATGCTTTCTCCACGCTGGCGCTTCCTGTTTCCTGTAACTATCGATCCAAAAAAGCACTGCACCATGAAAATCAGCCTGCTTTCTCCAGATATGTTCATAGCATAATACTACGTCGCAAATCTAATCGTCAAAGTCATAATACAAATTTTTAAATTTTGCGAAAATATTTGCTAACATAAAATTTGAGATTAAACAAAATGCAGGAATATGAAGTGTCAGGTCATTCTGCCAATGACATTGCAAAGAAAAAGCATCGACGTCGTTCGAGCACAGCCAGTGGTGGCAGTACCCTTGGAGCATATATGGAACAAAAAACGGAAGCTTCACGAAGGGGCAATGCGGTATATTTATACAAAATATAAGACCAATTTAATTTATAAATTGATGAATAAAAAATAAAATGTTTTACTAATTTTTTAAAAGGTATTGGGAATAGTAACAATGCTGCACATTGGTGTTGTTATTACAGTCATTGGATTCCTATTCATCATCGCAGCTCTTGTAACTTATGAACAAGTTGCAGCATTGATCGGGACTGGTATCATTTGTATTGTCATTGGAATCTTTTTAATTATCCTTGATTTATTTAATGGAAAGAAAAAGAAAGAGGCTCTCCATACTAATGGAAACTCAAAATCTGGTCATCAGATTCTTGAGAACGGAGAGTCAGACAGAGACCCGGTCTAATCATTTGTTGTCGATGATTTGCATGCATAGTTAATAATCTTGCAAAATCAGGACACAATGAAATTCATTTAATTTTTGTGATTTTTAGGGTTAACTTTTCCTTTCTTTACCCCTATCTATTAAAGACAGTTGGACATGGAAAAAGGTCCATGTTTAAGTAACATCTCTGAGATACATCTATACCTCAATTTTCCTTGGAGCAATTAACAACTGACCACTTTCTTTGGTGATGTATCTTGCAGTAACAAAGTCGGGTTGGTATATTAAATTATAATTAACAGAAATTGGAGTAAGTTAACAAACAAAATAAATTTTGTTACATAGGTCGATCCGACTAGATTTTCAATTGATGAAGCGTTAGCTTACTACACAACTCAACAAGAACAAGAGTCATTTGGGAATTTACCTTTAATTTACTTGAATACTAAAATACAATTAGATATGCGTAGCTGCATATTTACATACGTACGAAAGTATTAACCGATGAGATATGCATTACAAAAGGCAAACTACGGGATCATATTTTTAATTGGCAATTGCAAAGTATGTAACTATGTATTTAACAATAATTAATAAATTACAATTTTTCCCTTCAGAATCAGATCATGCAACTGGTAACAAATTAGGACTAGGGTAATGTCCAAATGTATAAACATAAAGTTCCTTTTCTATGTCTGACAATAGTCCACTTGCTCCTATTCGGAAATATGTTGAGTTTAACCATTCATCACCCAAATGTTCCTTTACTAATATTAACCAATTAATTGCATCTTTTGCCACTCGGATTCCACCGGCTGGTTTTAATCCAACCTTATTTCCAGTTAATGCACAGTAATCTCGAATTGCACGACACATTACGAATCCAACTGGAATTGTTGCATTTACAGTTTCCTTTCCTAATTGTAAAAGTAATTATAAAAGTGTAACAATAACAAAGTTTGCCGAGAATCCAATCTAGGCCCAGAGTTAGTTGTTTGTTATTTTACCTGTTGATGTTTTAATGAAATCTGAACCAGCCATCATTGCAACCATACTTGCTTGATAGACTTCAGTGAAGCTTGATAGTTCGCCAACAGCTAAAATAGTTTTCATATGTACTTTATCTCCGCAAGCTTTTCGCATTTGCACCAGCTCATCATAAAGTTTATCCCAATCATGAACAATGGCATGTCGTCTATTAATTACTACATCAATTTCCGTTGCTCCGCACTTGACAGAATATTCTATTTCTTTGATTCGGAGTTCCAAAGAGGTTTGACCAGTTGGAAAGCCAGTTGCAACTAAAATTCAATTTAATGTTGTTTTAAACTTTAATGTTTTAACAGTTAAATTTCTTGCTAATTTACCAGATGCAACCGGAAGATCTGATCCAGAATCCCCAATTGACTTAACTGCATCTCCGACACGAGCGGGGTAAACGCATACTGCACCACAAGTAATTTGTAAATCTAGCCCAAGAGCATCTACAATTGACTGATGTAATGGGTTTAAAGCTTTGATACACAAGCGATGAACATTTGCTTCCGTATCGTCCCCTAAAATAAAGTTAAAACACCTTGTTGAAGCAATTATTCTAATAAAAAGCCTGCTGGCATAAAACAATTTATACCAGCCAATGTGGTAAGATCAATGCATGTAATTGCTTTCAGCAACCAAGCTGCACGGTGATCTCCAGTCACAAGACGTAATTTACTTAATTCCAAAGCCTTAGCACTTTTCTTAACTTCATCTTCTAAAATGGGAGAAATTTGAAGTTTCTCAGCATCTAAAAAAAAGTTTCAAGGATGATTCTGTTGGATAAAATTAAGAAACGGTTTTGCTCGGATTACCAAATGCTATTCCCGGATTCAGAGGAGTATGAGGCATGCTAGTTCTGGATGGAACGGAATTATTAATCACAACGGTTACTTGGAAAGAATTTTTTACTTTATGATTCCTCTGTCCTCTCCGTCTCCTCATAAAATACAAACTAAAGACTATGGAATTTTGATTGATAAGTACTGTTTTCTTTACTTCATCTCCCAAATAGTCTTCCAGCCGGCCGAGACATAGGAGAATAGAGAGACATAGGGAA
>JAQGCY010000095.1:0-30089 GCA_034700645.1 Xenylla mediterranea | reverse complement strand
AAAAATGACTCCTTATGGTCGAAATTTTGACAAATGTCTGCACAGGGGGGGGGGGTAAATGCAATACTATTAAATTAAAGCAAGCTAGATTAGTGAATTTCGCATTGATTCCGGACCAGGACGTTCTCTGTTTCCAGCCAAGTTACCATGGAAACGCCAGATCGAGTTTTGAAGGTTGCCGCGATTTGCTCTAGCTTTGCCTTTGCTGATATTTTGATTCTGTTGAGAAATCATTCATGATTTGACTTCCAAACCGTCAAGTCGATTTCACTAAAAAGTCATAAAAGTTTACCTTCGGAAATTTTTAAGGCTAATCAATCTTCGTAAGTTAAGTAAAAAGTTTTCATTAAATTAATCGTTCAAATTATATTCTGTTGTTTACACGATTTTTTGGTCCAATTATATTTTAGGTCAGTCCTGTCTCTGTGTTGTCTTTTGCTCCACTGCTCCAATTTTTCCCAGTTGAATCTCTGAGTCTCCACACCGTCACCTTTAAAAATGAATCGTCGTCATTGGTTTGATCCTTTTCCAGACCGAAACCGTATTGATATGCATGCTCGAAATGCATATTCAAATAAAGCCTTAAGTCCATATCTTCCCCCACGTCCTAAAAAACCAGATTCTGCCTTTGCAATTTTCATGAAGGACTTGTCTGCCCAATTCCACCAAAATCGTACCCCTGCTGCTGTAAGTATTTATGATTTCCTCAGTATAAATTATAAAATGATGCATGTGCCTCATAATTCGTGTATATTGCAGAATACTCGATTTGTCAATGTAGCTCGAGCTCGATGGACCGCCCTTACACCTGAACAAAAGCAAGAGTACATTGCTAGGGCCCTTGCTGAACGGGGCAACAAACAAAGGGCTTTGGAATTATGGTATAAAATGAAGAATATGCTCCGACGTCCACCAAACCCATATTGCCTTTTTACTAAGCAAGCTTGGGCAAATAGGGTAAGTTACTTATAACTATAATCGAACAGTACTTTTGTTTTAGTTTCAAAATTTTAATTCTAGGATCCCAACGATCGATCCAGCATTCTTCAATTTAGCACATTGCAATCACGAACTTGGCGTGAGATGGATGCCATTGCTCGAGCTCCTTACGTTCGACAAGCTGCTGGTAATTATATTAGAAGCCATATTACATTTACATCTTAGACATTTCAAGCTCAAACATTAGTTAATGTACGTTTACACTTCTATAGAATTATTGGCTCGCCATCGGCTTATGCACCAGACATTACGTATTGGTGGAGATATTATTCCATTTCTTGAGGGTGGTGAAGCTTATGTGCGAGAACAAGGACAAGGACAACAGCAAGCCAATCCAATTGCAGATGCTGTTGGGGGAGCTGGTGTTCATGGACAAGGAGCTCCTGGGCGTATGCATCATGCTCCAGGACACGGTGGACAGGGGTTTGACCAAGAAGATGCCGACGATGATGATCAGGGCTTTCCCGACGATGATGATCAGGGCTTTCCCGACGATGATGATAATTAAGTGTCTTCTGTTTCTAAAGAAGTCGATTAAAATACTCATAATCTCAAGTATTCTCAACCATAATCCAAAAATTTAAGTCTAATTTATATGAACGAAAATTAAAAATTGTGCATGCCCAAAAAAGTGTATTAATTAAGAAAATGAAATGAAGAAGGGTAATGCACAATAAATTGAAACTTTTATACTAATAATTGATTAATTCTTCTAGCAAAAATTTATTGACTCTGTAATGAGTGTCGCTGTCACTACACAATAATATAATATCATTTTGAAATACCAGTGTATTTTACAGGACTTATTTAACATCTTAGAAAAACGTCACATCATACTAACTAACAATAACAATTATTTGGAAAAATGGCTTTGTAAATTGACTAGAAATATGAGTTATAAGCTGCTTTCATAATTACAAATACCAGATCCATCAACTGCTTTGACTTTCTAACAATTCTAATTTTATCCTATTATAAGCAAAGCTCTGCACAACCTTATGTTGGAAAAATTTCCACCTTGCAGCACTCACTAGCTTAAATTTCATAGGAATGTACAAAAAATTTACTAAATGCTAAAACGATCGAAAGTTAAGGCTTTTCCTAATTCTACTTAAATTATGTAAGCGTTGTGCTACTACTAAGGCTACTACTGCTACTTGAGTTATTTAGTGCATTATAATTATAGTTATAATTATAAGCAGGCGGACTAACTTGGTAGTCTATTGGTTTACTAATTTGTGCACGTGAAATATAGGGTTGATGAAGGGGAAAAGTAATACCAAGGGCAACATTGAGGGCAGATGAGTCATAAGCATGACAACCTGAATAACGATAAAGTGGTTTTTTATTAAATCTACAACCACCCGTTTGAGCTCCAAATGGTGAAATACATTCTTTAGTTAGGCTGCACTTGATCCAGGGTAACATGATCTAGTATTTCAGAAATCACAAAGTAGAAAAGTGTAAATGTTTCGAATCGTTTAGATGTCCTTACCTTGTTATGCACTGTGTCAGTATTACATACAAGAAGCGTAGATGGATCAATCATACGATGGAAATAATAGTCTTCTGCAGTTGTATCAAAAAATGAAAACATTTTTGGATGAGTAAGGGTTGAAGTAGGTCGCCCAGAACTCCAGCCAACAATTCCTTCACTTCCACCCTCGAGGGCAAGAGTTATAGATTGATTCATTAGGTCTTTTTCCTTGGTTTCTTTAGTTAAGGGTAGAAATCGTTGATCAATGTCAAGCCATAGGATACAACCTCCAGGATACTTCCCTAGCATTGTCTAAAATGTTAATAATGTTATTACAAAGTTTAATGATACTATAATGACCTTCACCAGCAATTCTTTAATATACCTGAATAATTACAGGCCTATAAGCCCGTATAGTTTTATCCCTAACATGATCTGGAAAGTCTTCAAACCTAAATCTTTCCACTGAACATTTTGTTGAATTACAATTTCCTTTGAGACCAAGTGAAAAATCTGTTTCTTCATATTCTGGATCAAATATTGTAGGATCCAAGTTCCATAGGAAGACGGGATACGATGGTAGGGAAGAGTTGCAACTTTTAATAAAATCTGGTACTTTGTCCATGTCTTCTCTGTCAACCTAATCATAAGATATCAGATTGGAGATTATAATGATTAATGCATTTCCTTTATCCAAACCAAGCACTTACTGCTGACACAATAACAATAGGCACATTTGCTGAATTCTGTGAATTCATTGTTAAATTTATAGATTTCCAATTTGAGAGTCCACCGCTACTTGTAGTAAAACCCAATAAGTTTAAGTATTTTAAATCCACTTGGAGTCTTGGGTCATTTAAAGGTTCTGCTCCAACTACTTCATGGAAATTTTCCTATACAAAGCAAATCAAAACAAAGGCATTATTCAACACAGCACATTGTTGGTTTACATTAACTGCTGCTCTAGCTTACCTACCTTAATTGTTATCAATTGCTTATGAGTTTGGGATAAAATCGTTTCAAGGCTCATGGGCTGATCCCTTATGAGGAAACAAATGAATCCAATACTAACTACTGTAATCCCCATAATTAGGGTGAGGCATGTCCGAATACGGAATGCCATTCTACCCATACTACTGGTGACTGGCCACTGGAAGAACAGGTGACAGTTGACAGGGTACCAAGACCAGACCAACTACGTATGATCAATTAACGATTAATTGAAATTTAATGTCCCATCAATCGGCATCGACATCCAATGATTCAACCCAACCCTCAATCAGGTTACTTTGGAATGGAAATTGTGGCAATGGGCACATATACCTAAACACTGGAAATTGAAGAAGGATTCGAATTTCCAAAGGACTGCGGTTATGACATTGACTTTGGAAACTTTTGCTTTAGGATTACGATTAGGAAATGGGAAGAAATTGGACATTCTTCACCGGACCAGATGACCGGCCAAGGGAGGGAGAGGGAGTATATTTGGGGCCAATAATTCCTACCCTAGAACATTGAAAATGCTGGAAATGCTTAAATACTTGAGGTTTGGAATTTGGATTGGAAACCTTGATCTTGGAATCATCGGAAATGGATGGGCAGGTCTAATTTAAAGTCAATAATTTTCAAATCTTTCGAAATTCCCTGGCTTCCGAAGTTTGAATTTTAGGCAATCTGGTCTGGACTTCGGGAGTCTGGACATTGGTGCCGTATATATTCCAATGTTATGGGACATCACATTTCCAATATCAATTAATTATCTTTATCCTCAATATAAAAATGAGTGACAGTGACAGTGACCGAAGCGAAAAGGGTTATGGTCATAGTCATGACTCCGGCTCAAGGTCACTTCGTCGAACAGAAAGCTCAACTTCATCAGTATGCTCCTCAGATGTTGAAGTACCAATTACAATTGAGCTCATTCTAGATCTCCTGTCCAGTAAGCGGAAGCTGGATCGGGATTGTGGAATTGTAAAATTAGAAAAGCTAATTAAAAGATGGGATTCTGGAGAAATAAGGTCTAGGGCAACTGCATTTCATTTCATGTCATTTCCAGGATGCAATTCGTATTTTAATTGCTATTTTTGCTTTACAGCGATTCCGAAGTATCCCAAGATCGCCGGAAGCTTAAATCTGAGGTACTATCCGTTTTACTATCTGATGGTGGTACTGGTGCAGAAACAGTGGCAGAATCTCCAGGCGGAACCATTACTATAGGAAGTATTCCTACAACCTGGGAAAGAAAACATGGACATCTTATGGCCTGCTATCCAATTATTGCTTCAATTAATTCCAAATCCGCCGAGGATCAACATTTCATGAAACAGATTCAAGAAATTACTATACAGCTCATTAGGGATCCAGAAATTAAGATACAAATTGCTGCAGGTATTCACAATACATACAACAATTCCAAGAAATAGTTTAGCATGCATAATTTAACTTTGTCAAGGTGGAGTGCTTGGCTTTATGAGTAAATATGCTGGACCAACAGTCTACATTGCAGCAAAGGACACTATATTGGAACTAATTTCTAAGAATTTGAACATTGCACAAACTATTGTGTCCCCAGAGGATGAATTGAAGTCGGTTGAACAGGTAGACACAGTATATGTCTGGTTAAATGTTTTTGCATAATAATTTTTCTTTCCAATTGCATTACAGGGTTTTGACATCAATATTCCGGCAAGCCTCATTCGTGAAAAAGTTGTACGAGAATCTCTTGGATGGAAAGACCTAGAACCCAGTCTAAAATGCTTACAATTTATGATTGAAAACCTTGATGCAGATTTTGTACCATTTATTGATGGTCAATTGGTGGAACTTATTATAAAATGTTTAACACACAATACAAGATATGTACGAGAAGTTGGATTTCAAATTATTGGCGTTTTGATTCCAATTGGTAAGCTGTAAAAATAAGAAACCTGGGATAACAGTAATTTGACGCTTTTTTATTCACTTATTTAGCTTCAAATGAAATTCGCCAATATGCCCACACAATTGCTCGTCATCTCAGTGAAGGTTTATCTGATAATTGGAACCAAGTTCGTATTGCAGCTGCAATTGCATCCCGAAGATTTATGATTACTTTCAAAGAATCTAAGCATGAATTCTTCCCAGTATTATTACCCCAATTATGTTTAAACCGTTACTACAAGGCTGATGGTGTGCGTATGTATTCTCAAGAGTCGTGGAGAATAATTGTTGGAACAGAAGGACGTCATTTAGTTGCACAATATATTAAGGATATAGTTCCATGTTATTTGACAGCATCAAATGCATCCAATTTAGCTGAAAGGGAGTCTGTATGTTCATGCATTTCAGAACTTGCTACTAAAATTGATAAAACGGTTATAAGACCTTATGTGGTTGAGCTGCTGGAGGCTTTGCTTTTGAACTGTGAAAATGAAAGTTGGTCTGTACGAGATGGTAAGTGAATATTTAACATAGATTTTTACTTGTGTGTTGATTTTTGCTACCAAAATTTAATAGCTGCCTGCCTAGCTGCTGGAAACTTTATCGCGGAATATCCCGAAGAATCTAAACCTTATTTGGACAAACTATACACAATTTTATTCAAGAACTTAGAAGACCCAGTACCACTACTCCGACAAGGAGCTGCATCCGCCCTTGCAAACATTGTTTCCGCCTATGGAACTGATACACAAGCAAAAGTAATTGAACATATAACCAACGGACTAACGAATCAAATTGAGAAACTAAAGGAGCACGCTGATCCTGATAGTGGAACTTCGAGTCCAACTGGAAGTGGAAGCAGTTCACCAACCCGATTAATGGCAGCAGAGGAAAATGCTTGTCTTCAACATACTCCACACTGTGAATTTGCCATGCCTGGAAAAATTGAAGTTAGTTCAGAAACTTTACAGCAATTTATACAAATTGGAGAGAAAAAAATTGTAACTTTACCTGCACCATGTGTTGGATGCCGGAGAAGTAAACAACCTCAACCGTGGCATTTGGTTGATGGGTAAGGAGGCATAAAGTAAAGATCTTGATTTGCTGTGATTAAACCATTGATTCTATTTCAGATGCTTTTATGCAATTGGTGCTCTTTCGGAAATGCCAGCATGTAAGAGTGAATTATCACCTTTGATTCCATTAATGGTAACAGCTTCACAAATCCGTACTTACAAGGATCATCTAGTCATCCATGAAACTTTGTGTAAAGTCATACCTGCTATTGCAAAAGGGATTGGAAAGAAACCCTTCAAAGAGTTTTTACATTCTTTATTTGAACCTATTTTCTATACTGTGGTAAGAAACAAATAAAAATAGAAAAATATTACAGAGGTTACCAATACTAACATTGTAATATTTTATTAGGAAAGTGAAAACCCAATGATCTCATCGGCTGGGAAAAATTGTTTAAGTTTCTTAGCTGAATTCCTTGGTCCAAATATATTGAAATCAAGAGTGGAAATGTATGATCCAAGATTTGTGCATTTAGTTGAACCGGATCTGCCACATTACTAATAAGCTTTATCAACTATACAAGTATCATGGATTGTCGACCTTATCTTTACTACTTTCGATGTGATTTATTATTTATGCTTTATTCGTACTCATCGATCTTTATCTGTCATTGATCAACATACCTTAAAATTCTATTAAGAAATTACTACTGTGTACCACTACTACTAGGACCAGCACTTGTCCCATCCACCGAATCACCTGCCTTTGATGTTGTTGGCTTTGGTTGTTCCTTTTGTGTACCTGGAGTCCCAGTAGTAGAACTTCCAGTTCCACCCATAAAATTATTAAAAAATCCATTTGGGATTTGTAATAATTCCTGTCTTGTGCCATATTCGGCAATTTTTCCTTTAACTAGTACAGCAATTAGGTCACAATGCTCAACAGCATTTGGACGATTAGAAACGGTTATACATGTACGCCCTTCTCGAATTTGCATTAGTGCTTTTTGAACATGCTAAAATAAATTATAAAAATTAAATGTAACCTCTAGCTTACCGTTACTAGACAAAATGTTTCTTACTTTTTCATCAAATGCATTTAAATTACTTGTTGGATCATCAAGAAGTAATATTGGTGGATCACGGATAATTGCCCGAGCCATTGCAATAAGTTGCTACATACAATACAGTACATCATTTTAATTAGATTTAAGTAAATTGGGTTTTTTAATGCTTCTTACCCGTTGTGCTAATGGGATTCTCATACCACGAATTCCGCATTCTGTTTTATAATTCTAAAAGTAGGGAAACAATTGAAAATTTTAAGGTTTTTGGTGATGTTATCAGCAATTTTTAAGCTTAAACTTACGAGTGGTCTAGATTCAATAAATGTATTTGCACAAGTAGCTTTAGCAGCAGCTTCTACCATCTCATCAACTTTGGATCTTGAATAATGCTCAACATCTAATAGTCCGTAAGCAATGTTATTTCGTATACTTGTGTTAAACAATATAGGATCTTGTGGTACAAAACCAATTTTTGAACGAAGGTATTTGAGGTTGATTGAACGAAAATCAATTCCATCAATTAACTTATTCAATTATAATCAAAAAATTAGAATCTTTAGACAAGAGAATTTTTGATGATACAATTACAAAACCATTTAAACTTACAATTTCTCCTCCAGATATTTCATAAAATCTTTCCAGTATTGAGAAAAGTGTGGACTTTCCACCACCAAGTGTTCCAACTAAATGAAAATAGAAAATTTATTACAGTTGACTTTCTGAATTGATGATGCTATTTACCAATTCCAATTGTTTTCTTAGCCGGTACGTCCATCGAAAGTCCATTTAATATATTAAAATTTGGACGCAAAGGATAACTAAACCAAACATCCTTAAATTCAATTTGACCTTCAATTTCTGGTTTAAGTCCGGTAGTATCCCATGGATTAAGCGGAGATTTGGTGTTAATAATTTTCTCTATTTGGGATGCGGATAATTTAGCTTTTAGAAATTCTGGTACAAAACTTGTAGCTTGGCCAAAGGATAAGCTTGCAAATGAAATTGCAAAGAATACGCTGGAAAACAACGAAATTTCTTAAATGCAACTTATTTTTGCATTTGCACAGTGTACTTACGTAAATAAATCGGTCGGATTTAAAGTCCCTTGTCTAATTAAGAAGGACGCTAAGCTAAATGCACCACCAAATACTAAGAAAATTATAGATTCTGATACCGCAAATGCAAACCCATAAATTATGGCTTGTTTTCTTCCTTCTCTGTAAGAAAATTGGAAGCGAAAAATGTACCTTTAGAACTCAATAGTTAATATTTCATGATTTCATGATAAAAGATACCTTAAAGCCGGAACAAAATATTTTTCCATTCCTAAACAAACTTCCAAAGCACGAGATAAAATTTGGATTGCAAATAAATCTTGAATCGTTCGTGTTATATTCTGTAGTAAATCAAATGTTGAGAATTGAGAAACAATTCATTTCACCACTAACTTTATGGGCTTACCTTAATGATATATTCTCGAAAAACTGAAATTTTAAGATATCCAATTTTATGCATCTTCATTTGAAAATGTATAGCCAAAATTATAATTGGAACAATAAGGAGTGTAATTAAAGCCAGTTCCCAACCATAATAAAACGATATAATTACAGCAGTTGTAAGGGACACAAGGGCACTAATTGCTGTGCCCAACCTTGATCCAACTGCAGTTTTAACAAATGGAACGTCACAAGATAATTTAGTGTTTAAACGTGCTGGAGTATTTTGTTCTTCATCAAACCAACTTAAAGGTTGGCTAAGAATAGATTTGTAAGATTCTGTTCTCAGGCGTTGAGTTAAGAATTCTCCAGCAGTGTTAATGTAGACAGTTCGAAGGCAATAACCGATCCCAGCTCCAATTGCTAGTACACCCAACATAATCTAAACAATACGTAGCAAAGATCGAGGAATAGTTGCTAAAATTCATTCGAAAAACTACTTACGGTCCAAAAAACTCCATCCCTTTTCAATTCATCTCCTGTCTTCATAAATGTCTATTGAGATAAAAAATAACGTTTGAAGAAATTCCTATATATTATACGCATTCTTGACCGTGCATACGTGGAATACTTACAGCAAATATATTCCCCAAATATAATGCTAAAATTGGTATTACTGCCCCACTAATAATGCACCCAATGAGTCCAAGAGTCATTGATATCCATTTATCAGAAATAACTCCCAAAATTTTCATTACTGATGGAAGTTTTTCATCTGGAACTATTATATCATCCATAATATCTTCTCCGAGTCCTCCCGTAGGATCCGCTACCTTAAGTTTACTTGTATCTACTCCTTCAGTTTTATCTCCAGCACTCCCTGATCCAACCGTTGATGCCATTGCTGTTACAACTTCTTTCCTTTCAAAATCCGATTCAGCACTGGATAAATAAAAATTATTTTAACATTTGTTTATAATTCTAAATTTTTTTTTATTAGGACATTACGAAGATTCATCTGAAACCGATTCCGTTCTTATTTTGTGTCGAATTTCTTCAAGGACGTTTTCGTCCTCAAGCATTTCATAATAGCGTCCTTCTTTAGCTAGAAGCTCTTGGTGCGTACCAGATTCAACGATATTTCCATTCTGCAGAAATAAACCGATAAGTGTTAGATTGAAAACGATATAATTATAAATGATCATATTAGTATTACGTACATCCATTATATAAATGAAATCAACATCATACACACGTCCAGCTTTTCCAGTAAGTATAATTGTTGTGCAGCCTTTACGAAATTTTTTGATATTTGCAAATATCTTTTTAGCAGTTTTACGATCAATTGCCGAAGTTGCACTATTGAGCATAAGGATTTTTGGATTTCTTGCAACTGCACGTAAAATTCCAAGCCTTTGTCTGTAAATTTTAATAATGTACAGAAGTTGAATATTTACAACAGTATTGCAGGATCTTAATTAAACATCTTCGTTATGATACCTCTGTCCCGAAGACAATTGTTTGCCAGAACCAACTCCAATCATTGTTTTATATCCCTGCAAATATGAAAACAAATTGTAATGATATAAATTAGACCAATTTTTTCAATTACATTCGGAAGCTCTTTAATAAACTCATGTGCGCAACATAGTTTTGCAAGCTTAACAACATCTCTTTGTCTTAGCTTGGATCTTTCCATCAAAATGTTTTGTAAAATTGTTCCTTGAAAAAATACCTAAAAAATTTAAGATTCTTGGAAAAGCTTACTACAAAAACCAGTGCATTTTGTAAAATGTATTTATACCGGACTCGCAGAAACTACAGCAATTTGCTGACGAAGCCATTGGATATTCTAAATTTCAAATCAAAATATATATGGTATTTGTGATGTCTAATTCGAATTCTTACAAGCGTCCGAATATCCATATTATCCAATCTTATATTTCCTTCTTGTGGATCAAAAAATCTTAGCAGCATTAATGAAAGTACATTCTTTCCAGACTTCTCGCTTCCAACAATGGCTGCAAATAATGAGCAAGTAATTAAAAAAACAATTAGCATTTCAAATTACCTGAACTTACCAACAGTTTCACCACCGAGTATATTCAAGTTGAAATTTTTTAAAACCTTTTAAAGAACATAAAACTCAATGATTACTACTATTCAAAAATGTAACGTATCAACCAACTTACTTGGACTCCATTGGCCCACTTGAACGATACATCAGTAAACTTAACTCTTCCAACAACATTTTTTGGCATTGAACCTTTTGGGTCATATGGATCAATCTGTGGTACTTGTTTAATTACTTTCCGAATAACATCCGCTGAACCATAAGCTGTTGCAATACTGGTAATATATGGAAGTACTGAACCAATTGCAAATGTTGAAATTGTGACACTGAAGAAAATCTACGAAATGAACAGAGAAAACTTAAAGTTTAAGAGGATCAAGTTAGACCAGGTTAAAATTCTTACGGTGTAAATGTCTCCAGGTGTAATTTCGTGATCTAATAGTAATTTAACTCCATAATAAAACCCGAAAGCATAAAATCCAAATATCAGTATGTACATTATACCAACACCAAAACCAAGTATTTGATATTTTCGATTAGCTTGCCAAACCCCACGATCCAGAGCATTAGCATAACGATTTTGCTCTTTAGTCTCATTACCAAAAGCCGCAACAGTCCTCATTGATGAAATCACTTCCACGGATATTCCTCCAGCTTTTGCATATTCAGCTTGTTGAACTGAAGATTTTGATGCAATTAACTAAAGCAAATATTTGCAATTTAACAATCGTAATAAGCTAAGCCGTTCGGAATAATAACTAAAAATCATACTTTCCACAGCATTAAAAATTTTCCCAGAACAAAAGGCATGGAAGCCAGGAACACCGTTGTAAGCTTGGCGTTCGTTACAAAGCCAATTAAGAGTCCAAAGCCGAATATTGCCAAATACTCTAATACCATGCTGAATTTGTGACCAATCCCTTCTCGTAATCTTTCCGAATCGCTGAAATTCAAGAAAATGATTCAGTGCTTTCTCTTTCTATGTACACTTCTTTAAATTTGCTTGCTTACTCAGCTAATTTAAGTACCAAATCTCCAGCCGAATGCTTTGAAAGAAATGATATTTCTTGTCTACAAAGTTGATAAATAAATTGCTGTCTTAATCGATACATTTGATTTTCTGCTGCCCATTCCCAACATGCAGTTTGTAAAAATGATGATACAAAAACAGCTAATCCAATATAGACGTAGTTCAGAGAAAATGCTGAAACGTAAGTAGCAAATTCGTCAGTTGTCATTGGGGCAGTATACATGAGACTGTAATTATGATGTCCAATATCTGATATATTGACTCCAGTCAATGAACTAGCTTTACTCATTAGGGAATGCATCAAATCTCGGGATACTCGATTATGGACTGTATGATTAACTGATGTGCTGTTATGAAGACTTGATGAGTTTTGTCCTAAAAATGTGTTGGACATTGTGCCGAAAAGCCTGAAACATTTTAATATTTAAAAGTTTAAATCCGAAATGATGCTGGATCATTAATTTTAACTTACAAAGCTAAAATAGGAAAACTGGATCCATGAATTATAGCAAAAATTGTGCCTATAACTAATATAATTTGATCACGTAAAGTTGCATATGAAAACTATAAAATATAAGGAGAATTAATTAGAAACTTCAACGAATGGATGGAAAATTATTATTACCAATTCCAATATTTTTTTAAGCACTCCAATTCCTTCTTCTTTTAAGTTGGGATCTGTATCCAGGGATAAATCAATTTTAACTTGTTCTTCCTCCTCGTCATCCGTCGTTGAAGAAGAAAAGTCATCATCTCCTTGGCCGGTTGATCTTTTGGTATATTTTGCACTAATTGAACATTCATTAAATTATCAATTGTATTTCAACAATTTGGAAAGGCTATTAAGTTTAATTAAAACGCATTTTGCTCACTTCAATCTGTCTTGTATAAATTTTGTTGTTTGAGTTTTAAGATAACTATCTCTCTGCTTCTTTAAACTATCAAGTAAAGGTTGATATTCAGGATCAGCAAAAAGCTTCATAAGGTACTTAACAATATTCGCCATGTTGGGGAAAGATATGAATGAGAACTTTCACCTGTATTCTGCCTGGTCATACCATGGCTTGAAGGCCAAGCTAAAAGTTTAGGAAGTTAAATTGTAATCTTATTATCTAAATTCTAAAAACCCCAATTCGGTTTACCATTAACCACAAATCGTACTCAAATGCTTTGCTAGTTATCCATAGCTCCAGGTATTTTGTATTGGTATAATGACACGCTTAAGAAAAATATGCTTTGATAAATGCAAAGACTTCCGTGTTTTGTTTTTGTAGGGCCATGTCTGTTAGTAGTCAATCAAATGCTTGAATGCTCATAATAACACCACATTTAAAACATTAAATTTATTCTTGTTAACTCAATTAACGCACTAGACGAAGAAAAACTGCTCATATGTTTTCTTTTCAGCTTAAATTAGGTTTTGTAATGAAAACTAATAATAATCAAAACAAAAACAATATAATAAATAAATATCACAGAACAAAATAAAAAAAGCAACCGTTTATGTATGTATGTAAATGAGAAGTAATTGTAAATAAATTAAATTGTTGTAAACTGGCTAAAAAAATCCACTTAATAATTAGGTATAATTCAAACAGTCAGTTCAGTACTTTGAAAACTTTTAAGAATTAAGTTTAGTTATAGGTTTATCATATCGTTATTTAAAAAATTAAAAGTCTATCGATAGCTATTCATTTATAATTTTTATGACATAGTTTAATTTTCTTTTCAAACACCGTTAATTTATGACTTTAACGACATATTTTTAACATTAGAATATGTCATGATATTGATACAAGAAGTATACTACGAAATACTGAGATTTGGTTTGTTCATTGTTTTCGAAGTATCGTATTTGATGTGATCGTGATGTTTGTGTCTTTTGGTTTTAATGATTCCAAAGATTAAAAATATTGGATCTAAGTTGGGCCGATGATGGAGAGACAAATTCTGGAAGTGGACGAACAATTCCTTGTTGATATACTTTAAGTGCACATTGGCAAACGAAACGATATTGACTCTGGAATATAAAGAATTTAAATGTAATGTAATGAAATGTCACTGGAAGCTTTAGAATTAGATTTAGAGACTTACAGGAGTTTGGATCATTAATGGCCTTTGATTTCTCATTTGTGTAACAATATCAAGAGGATAGACCGGTTGATTAGCTTCAATGAGACATTCAGCAGTTTCCATTAGAATCAGAACACCAGTGCGACCAATTCCAGCAGAACAATGAATAATTGTAGGCTCAACGGTTCCATCCTTAGCTTTACGGACCTAAAAGCACAATTTAAGACATTTAAATTAATTAAATTACATTTTCATTAGAGATTTTTTTTAAAAATGAAATTGCATACTTGTTCAACAAATCGGATAAATGACAGAGGATCATCTGGTACACCGTGGTCTGGCCACGATTGAAATTGCAGTTGCAATACAATCCGTTCTTCACCACTTTCTACATGCTTTACAGCAAACTTCCTTTCAATCCAATGGGGCAAATTAGTTTCTTCTAAAGTCTGTACTTGTATATTATGATACACAACACAAGCATTTAGATTTTGTGGCCAATACGGATGGCATTTAATTCGTCCTCTTTCAGAAATTGGTGTTAGCATTACAATGAGTGGACTCTGAGTTTCCCAGACCATTACCCAAAAGTCTATACAGGTTGTTGATAGTGGACCTTGACTTGCAATGTAACGATTAACTACCCCGGAAGCTGGTATTTCCATTGTGACATAGTTAGCGTTGATGTAGTTGCCAGTTGGTGAGGATTTCAGGAATACACGCGTGGAATCATCTAAAAAGTACATAAATTGATAATAACTGCTAGACCAATTGTGCAGATTCAAAAATTAACTTACATGGTAAAATATCTCGATAACGATTTTTGGATATATTTTCAGGTAATTTGGCATCTTCACATGATAAGCCTGGTTTCTTACGGAAGATGAGCTCAAATTGACTTGAAACGGAGTCAGACTCAATGGACTCTGCAAGTAGTAACATTGATGATGACAATGGACTCTGCAGCATCCCACTTGCTGTACTCGATGGTACTAAGTGAACTAATGGAAAGTCTGGCACATATTGAAAGGCTGGTTCTTCATAATCATCAGTTGTGTATACTAAAAACAATGTGTTAGAAATAATTATTGAAATAAAATGTTTCATTCATTTGAGAACAATAAAACAAAGTAAAAGTGAGTTTCATTTCATAGAGAGCAATTTAATGACACCATACTTGCTGCTCTAAGAAAGTTTAAAATACTCTATACGTGAAAAGAATTTATAACAATGAAGTTTGTCTTACCATTTTGACGAACCCTTAGAATAAGTTCCTTTCGTACATTTGCAGCATGTCGAATAGAGCTAACTACTTCCCGATGTGGCATTGTACTTGTATCCTTTCCATTAATTGCAATGAGTTGATCCCCTTCAGTTAGTTTTGGATAACATTTGTCTGCTGGTGTATTTGGGGCAACTCTTGAGACTAGAACAGGACAACCCATATCGTAACCTCCTTTAACATTAAAGCCAAACTTTCCACCGTAATCTGGTTCCAGTCGAATCGTTACAGTACCATCATACTAGAAAAAATTTAACCATCCATATATTAGAGCATAATTTAACCATTAAGGCGAAATAGTTAAGGAACAAATCGTTTCGAGATATAAATTATAAATCGGATTTACCTCTGACTGTGAAAATTCATCATCATCTGCAAAAGCAATTCCACGCATTGGGATATTAAATGGCGTAGACTGGCCAGAAGTACGGTCTAGAAATCCTCCTTCACTATAATAACACAAATTGGTTATTATATGGTACACAAGTTTATTTTAAAACAGAAAACTTACTCATCAGAAAATCCAATAGTTTCACCCCACGCTTTCCTTGGTTCCTTTTCAACAAACTTATCTTGAACTTTATTATCTGATCCTCCCCCTCCTCCAACCCCAGACATTGCAACAGCTTTAAGATTCATAATATTTGCACTCCGATGCATTAAGGACGGCCCCGTAAGGGGTGGATATGGAATTGAATCTGGAGAGTCGGAACTTGTACTTGTGAGATCTAATGCTGCATGACCATTTTGATGCTCGGATCCAATGGTAGCAGTAGGTTCAGTTATTTGTGTAGGAAAATGTTGTTGTTGTTGCTGCTGCTGCTGGTGGTGTTTACCCCTTAAAGTTTGTCTTAAAAATATTAGTTTTTTGCTTGGAGATCGAAAGAATGTTCGTTGATTTTCATCTCTGGATTTACTGTATGATTTCTCTTCTCTAGTTTGATATTCAGTCCTTCCAGAGTAACGGAATTTAGATCCAAGAGTTAATAGTAATAAATTACTTTTACTTCGACTAGGGGCTGGGGCTGTACTTAGACGAAAAAATCCATGATGCTCAACACAAGATTTCCATAGTCTTTTACAACTTCGATATTGGAAACAATCAAACATAAGAAGAGTATCATACTCCTCTGAAACTTCACGTTTTAATTGTATAAAGAAATGTTTCCGTTTAAAGGCAATTTTAGTTATTTTACTCCAACTAAAATTATTTATTTTAATTCCATTGTGATAAACTCCAAGTCCAGAACTTGATACTCCAACTTGAATTTCTTTTCCAGCATTATCCTTAACCCGATGATATGCAACTCCATAACCATCAAGTCTTTTAGCATGATCTAAATAATTATATTCGGCATCTGCTGGTGTTTGTCCTTTATGCATTTTATGAAGTTGAGATATTTTACGTAGCCATGAAAGATCTTCAATAGCTCCAGTACAATTAAGCTCATCGACATTTTTTAAATAATATCCATATTCATCATGCTCATCAGGAACAAAATCACCGAGTTCTGATTGAACAGAATAAGAGGCTAAGAGACATGCTGATGAAGGACTAACAGATAATCGACCTTCCCTAATATCTTTTCGTACTTGTAAATAAACATGATATCGTGTATATTCTTCATTGAGTCGGGATGGATCTTCAACGAAAAACTTTACACGAAAATAAACAGTAGCTGAAGGAAGTTGTTGTTGATGATGATGTTGCGGCACATTATTTGTTGTATTTGGTCGTATAAAATCTCCATCTCTCTTTTTAGATAATCTTAATTTCCGTAGACTAGAAGGCTCAGTTAAATTATTAAATGACTGGTTTTGTTGTGAGTGGTGCTGTAGTGGTAGAGAATTTGTTGTAGATGGTTTTGTAAAACGAATTTGTTTTTTTAAAGCTTTAGAAGATTCAATCCATCTCTGCACATATATAAAAGAAACAAGAAGAAATTAATTGAGTTATGTGTATAACTGGAAGGATTACTCTGTACTTTAATAGGTAATTACCAAATGAGGACTACTGAGAGGATGTACAACTTCCGGTGGTGGTAAAAGCTCATCAAATTGTAGTCCAAAGTAATCTCGTTCAATTAGTTCCAAATGTTGAAAGACTTTGTCTAAGAGTACGGATCCTTTGGCATGTTTCTGCGGATATAAATAAAGAGATAAATTAAAACTGATGATGAATCATTCATTTTGCAGAATCAATAAAGTTTTATTGGCCGGGTGTTAAAAATGGCCCATAAAATTTTATTTATTTTCTTTTTTGCATCTGCATTCGCAATCGCAACTCTAACAAAGAGGACAAAGGAAAGCATAGATTTCTTTCTGGATGTCATAAAACTTACTTCAATTTCAAAAGTATGTTGAGTATCATCAAGAAATATGACTGTAATACTTAAATATTTAGGACGACCAGGATTACTGGTCCGAAGAATGCCGGACAGAGAGCCAGAAGTTCTGGTTTCATTTGAGGAAGCTCCAGGATGTGTTGTATTAGTTAATATATTTGATGAATCATGAACACGATAAGTGCCACCACGGGTTGCTGAGATTAGGCTACGTTTAGACTTTTCAAACATAACTTTAAAAAAATGTCACTGTTCTTTGTACAATGCGTTGTTTTGTTTTATTTGTTAGTTGTGGTGGTTTTTTTTCTTTCGATTCTTTTATTAATCTTTGCGTTGGCACATTTTTTCCTTCAATGAGTATATTTATTTTCTTCCCCTTTGTTCCAATTAATATTAAATTTAATAAATTAATAATGTATTTTACCGACAAAATAAACGGGACTCAACAATGTTGTTTCTTCTTCATTATCATTATCATTACCATTATTGAAAAAATAAATGGCACACGTGCACGTACACCTATTTTTTCCTTCCTTTTCAGAATAATTTTTTCCTTTTGATTTTGATATTAAGAAGAACTTTTGCAATGCAAAAATGCAATGTAGTTTATAGTTATTTGTACCGTTAGTTTAGTTTACTTGATTCTTTTCATAAAAATCTTCATCATATAATACATTTTCCCTGTAAAAAAAATATACATAAAGGAATAAAATCATAATTTGTTATTACCTACTACTTCGACTTGTGATTAATGTTAGATTTATTAAGTGTTTAAATGGAATTGAATTTCCAGTTTCTACACAAATACATGTATGAATTCATGCAAGCATTTTGTTCACACTTTTAATCAAAATCAATTCAATGAATATGATACTTTGACCGCCCTGACCGCTGACCTTTTTTACGAAGGGAAAAAAAGACAAGATTTTATCACTTGTAGGAGAATATAAATCACACAACACATTTGTTCCCCAGTGTGTGAACTGTGAAATGAAACAATGTTTGTCTCATCCTGCAACTGCAAGATTGATTTGATTTAATGTTTTTCTTTTTAGATAAGAAAACTAAAGAAAGATTTTACAATACAATTAACTGTGCTATTTGTATTGTTAGATTGAATATAGATTTCTCTTCGATTCATTTCATTCATTTATTCATTCATGGTTCATCACCATTACCAATATTTTTTTTAATTACTTACTCGTGATAAGTTGGTTTTCACACTTTAACAAGTACAATTCCATATTTTTGTTCTACTATAATAACCAAAATCCATCCATGCCCATGCATAATTTAACGGAACTCAAACATTTCATGACTTATGATTTTCTTTGGTTTTTTTTATGAATGAGACAGATGAAAAAGATGATGAAAAAAGTTCTTTTATCCTTGCATAAAATGTTAGTTGTTAGTTTTATCATCGAGCAAAATGCATGACTTTGCCGTGAGACCTTTCGCTGTTTGCTATGTATTACTTTGAGCTCAACAAATTAAAGATATACATCATGTCAAGTCAAAAAATAAAAGTTTTTTGCCTAGGTGTATGGTAATGGTAATGTTAATCTATAAAGTATTTTATGTCAAGTCAAAGTCAAATTTATTTTATACCGTATATAAAAATTACCCAGAGGGGAAAGGGGGAAAAAGGGTTTGTTGAGTGATTCAGTATTAGGAAGAAAAAGAATCTAAGAAGTTTTGCTTTTGCATTTGAATCTTGCTGAAAGGCAAAGGTGCTAAATAAATCCATATTTAAGTTCTTGGCTTAAGTGACAGTAAGTAAGTTGTGGGTGGATTGAATTTTAAACTTATAAATCTGCATATATAAACTTTATATAGAAAAATGAGACATGATAGGACAACTGCAATGCAAGTCAAAGTCTTAAATGTGACAAAGACAATAATAAAGTGAGAGTTAAGCAATCCTTCCAATTGAATCTTGTTCTTGTCTAATGTGGAATGATTGTGATGAATTAATCATTCGTACTTATAATAGTGAGTATTTGCAAAAGAGGAAGAATCATTGAATTGAAGTGGATCCTTTTTCTTCTACAGGTTCTTCTATGATTTGTATGCAGAACAACGCTCATCACTCGTGCAATACCAATTAAATAAATTTCAACCATTATGCAATTCCTTTTGTGTTTTTTTTTGCAATTGTATAGGTAAAATAAAATGCAAATATGAAATAAATAATACAGCATGCATGCATACACTACACAAAGCCAAACTCAAGTGGTAATATAAATATAGTGGATTCTTTATGTAGAAAAAAAATGATCGATTTTTGTTTACACTACATTAGCTTAATTTAATAATGCCAATTGCCATCGCCATGTGCAATAATGATTGCAATTGTCTTAATTTTGCATATCTTTCGTTCTCACTATCAGCATATATTTCCAAAAACTCCAAAAAACTTTAGGCTTTTTTTTTACTTGTCTTTGCGTCGCTCGTGATTTACAATTACTCTATCTATTCTTTTACTTTATACGTAAATTGTGCCAGACTAAACTAACAGATAAAATGAATAGATAGAACAAGGATAAAAAGGTTCTAAAAATAGCCAAAAATAATGCATGCATGCTAGCTAGCTAACGCTAACTGCTAGCTTGCTACTGCTAGACAAGAACAGAGTTAAAAGTAAGTTTTCATTCACGTTCACCATTACCTTTTGCCTTTTAAAAATAAATGTATCATCCGATATAATTTACATTTTTTCTAATTCTAATAAAAAACCACAGGAAAATAAAACCCACACAATTAGGTTAGGTATATTAGGTACATATAAATATTTTATGAGGGCAAATATTTTGAAGGAGCATTATTGTGCTGTATTTTTAATTGATTGCAAATAACAATTCATTAAATTTATTAATTATTGATCAGGTTCACGAGTCTGAAAACCTGCACTCATTTATTTATGTAGCATTTCTTCTGCGAGTTATTATAGCTTAATTTTATGGTTTGTATGCATTCTTAGCGTTAATTACTTTGTATATTTAGCGGAATGACGTTTTTCATTCAATCCAGTATTTCTGGGCAAACGCCAAGCAAATTTTCTATAGAGCGTTAAATTGGTTTGTTGGTTAGATCTAATTTATAAAGTTTTTCAACTAATATATTGTAATGCTGCAAATGCTTGTAAACTTATTTAAAAACTTACTTACTTTTAACAGGTTTAAATTTCAGATTAGAAACAAACACTTTTCAATATTTCACAATATAATTTTTCATTCGCTTCTTGTAATCCGTATAAAATAATAACGTATTATTTATAGACTAGCGTAGCACTTGAAGTTAGATAACTACAAACTAAAACTACAAGGAAAATTTAATATAAATAAATTAATTAATTAATGAATTAATTTTATTTAAACGAGATCATTGACAAAGATGACTCAAACAACTCTAGTCAAAAGGTAATGTTATTTTATTACAATCTGCAATGCAATTTGCAAGGCTCCTTGCTGATCTTCTGTCTATTATAATCTGCAATCTGCTTCTAAATACTTGCTTCTCATCCTCTTGCTCTTAAAGCTCAAACTGACGGATAAATTGTAATGAAAGAAAATGACTATATGCACAGAAATGAAAATGGTTTGTATTCTATTGTATTCCTCTATTCGACAAATCTTTATTATATTCCATTGCATTTTGCATTGGCAAAGCGAATCCCAAAAGGGTATTCGTTCGTACGGTTACGAGTTACGATATTTCGGTTTTTTTAGAGATCGAAATGCATATTACTACGAAAAGTCTATTCTATGATGATTACTATGACTATTCTGTAGTTGTAAGTTTAATATTCGTAGAGATGCGACTGCGTTTTTACTTATTACTACCTATTACTTTTATCCTTTTTCACCCTAGCAGGCACAGGCAGCAAGCTAAATCCCATATTTTATTTCCCATGCTAAACTCTAAACTGTGCATATTGTATTCGTATTGTAGTAAAAGTAAGTAAAAAGACAATTTTCTCATGTATATGTGGTAGGAGAATAAAGAAACAAAATTATCTTGGTTGGTGTGAAAAGTTGATGGGAATTTTAGGGGATTTGGAATCTAGAAAATATATAGAAGCGTATTTGGAGAAAGCACTTTCTCCAGATGCATAGAATTTCCTCCAGTTATGCATTTGCAAGCTTTGCGATAAAATCTGCAACGTAATTCGATTTATAAATAGATCAAAAATTATTAAAATAATTTATAATTTCCATTTCCTGATTCCAACAATTTAAGCAAGCTAGGATCTTTTGGAAAATTGTCACATCGGCAGAACGGCGTCTACGACAAACTTTTCTTCCAAACTGTGAACTGGGGAAAGACCAAGACCAAACTTACATTACTTTTTTTTCCTAAAGAGAAAAATTTACAATGTTCACTTGCACATTTCAGACAAAATTCACAGAGGTCCTTTACCTCCACTTTTTTGCTCAATTGTGTAATATTTGTATTTACATTTACCTTATCAAATCTAAATACTTGTAAAGATAAATTAACCATTGTTTAACTTAGAATCGTATTGAGCTTTTGGATGCTCAGGCTTTACTTTAATCTGTACTGATTGTGATTCCAATTATGCAGTAATGTACATACATTACTTTCACTCTTTGTCTTTGCAGTAAACCCGAATACCGCGTCGGTGGCAAAGATCATACCGTATTCGTGGATCACGGAGGTCGAGACTTTCAAATAGGAATGCAAAAATTGAAGCATTTTTTAAAGCCACTTAAAATTAAATTATAATGTATTCGTATTTTCCTAGAAAGAATTGAAATTGAAATTTATTCTCCTGTTTACTTCTAAAACTCTCAAAGATGGTAGAATAGAAAACGTCTCCTGATAATAAATTTGAAGCATTTGATTCGGAAATTTATGGGTACGACTAGTGTTTTCTTTTAGATAAAAATATCTTTGTGCCACAAAAGAATTTCAATATTCATTTCATTCTAGTATTAAATTTTGTTCTTGGAAATAAAATATGAAATGGTTCAAAGTCAAACTACAAACACATCTAACAATTTCTTTATTGTTACACTAGTATTCGCAAATTTGAAACTTTGCACAATAGTTTCATTAACCGAAGTTTTTCAGCATGAAAAATCAAACAAGGAAATTTAGCAATACGATTTATGTGTTTACATTAGATCCCACTTCATGGCTTTTGAATTCAAATATTGCTTGATTTGATACACAAGAATAAGAAGCCTTACACTGCTTTCGATTTAAATAATTCCAAAGTGTAAGTAATTGGAAAAGTTTAATCAATGTAATCAGTAAAAGTAATATCAAATCCAGTTTATTTTTCTAAGAATATAAAATTTGATTTGATCTACCTATAAAATCGAATACAATCAAATATTCACGGTAACGCTTACATTCCATAAGATTATCCAAGTTTTTAGTACAATTCTTCGTATTCTTTGAATTATTTCCAATTTTATGGTTTTTTTGTTCGTTTGAAGTGCATCTCTAAAATTTTTTAGAAACCTCAAAAGTGTTCTCTTTGCTCTGGATGTCTAGATATTTGTTCGTATAAGATCGTAATTGGAAATCACTAGACTCTGCATTTCCTTTTGCTAAATTCCAACATTTATATGCCCGACAGGTTTTATATGAGCGACTTTGGCTTTGGCCTGTTTGTGGATAGAGATGTATTAGGTTTCCACTTCCAGACAAATCTTTGGATTCCTTTTCTTAATCTTATTCTTACTCATATCTTATAAAGCTGCATTGCAATGGGCATTCAACTTATTATATTATCCTCTCTTGATGAATTCTTAGCCTCCAGGTATTCATCCATATGATATAAAATAATCCAATGCAATGCAATGATGATGTTATATGAACTAAACTAAAGTAAGTACAATTTGTAATGGAATAAAATAAAATAGTTGAAGTAGATTGAGTAGAATATTGTTCTACTACAAATAATATTACTTACATTTATTGTTCATCGGACTGAAACTAAAATTGCTTGCATGTTAACATAGTTTGACAATTCTTTATTGTATTCTGTTTAATTTAGTTAAGTATTGTCAAGTAGAAGTTCGTTTGTACTGGAATATTTCAGTACTTGGCGTTGTTTCAACTTTCCGAACCATTTTCAATCCTACTAATACATATTGTTAAGTTTAAGTTGAATAATTAATCACGTCGTCTTACAATATTTACTCGACGAACACAAGGTATTTCAAATATCTATCACGCAACAAAGGATTTTCAATTACAGAAGACGAAGCATATTCTTTCTAGCCGGTATCTCCAGTGACTAGTGAAGCGAGTGTGGCGTCTATTCCGAATTTCTCATTGTCATTGTCATAATAATCGATCGATACCTTCTATTATAGTTCAAAATGAAAGATAGAATATCCTATTGTTCACTAATTTTTATCTTACTAACTATTATTACTACTCCTTCAAAGTTAGAAGAAGTTGGGGTTCCTTCCGTTGAAGATGCTGAAGTTGAAAGTACAACACCAAGATTCGTGTTTAATGATGGAGGTAAAGTAAAGTCAAGATTTTAGAAGTTTTACTCATTAAGAAACTAAATTTTGTGGTCTTTCTTTGGGTTTTTACGTTTTATGTAGATATCGAAGATAAGTCCATTTATGAAGGAAATTTTGAAATTAAAGAAGAAGACGACGTGGTCATCATTACCAAACAAAACTTTAAACATTTAATTCACACAAGAAAATTTGTACTTGTTGAATTTTATGCTCCTTGGTTAGTTAGTACTAATGAAATATGCTATTGCTAGTTGTAAAATTCTCTTAATCAAAGCTAAAATAAGTTTGGTTTTCTTAGGTGCGGACATTGTAAAACTTTAGCTCCTGAATACTCAGAAGCCGCTAGTGAACTTAAACAAGATGATTTGACGCTTGGTAAAGTTGATGCAACGGTTGAAACTGATTTAGCTAGAGAATATGGGATTCAAGGTTTTCCAACATTGATTCTTTTTGAAAATGGACTAAAAGTTGAAGAATATAATGGAGAAAGGTCCGCAGATGGTAAGAAGGAATAAGAAAATGAAGAATGCTTTTCACTCACTCACTTTCTTTAGTAGTATAATGATAAAGGCTTTTTGTGAAGCTCTATTTTGATTCTGTCTCCTTCCTTTACATTCCTTCAGAGTCTTATTGAATAAGTAAGACATCAAAAAACTTTGTGTGCTGCTTGTCGTTGTCTGATGTATGTCTTTCCTTTCGTTATCTTTAAAAATGTTTTTATATGTGTCAGTGTCTCAGTTTGATCAAGTTTTCTTATAAATGAAGGCGAAATTTCTAGTGAAAAGATACAGAAGATTGATATTTTTTTAGGCTACATTGTATAATTTTAAGAAACTAGGAAAAAACTGTTGCAATTTTCTTGTCAACTTTCCTAACGATTTCGTTCTTAGTTAATACTCGTATACAGACTAAGAGACATAATGCCAATTCGGTATAATTTATGATAGCTAGGATCCGGAAAAAACACATAAACTGGAGTGTATTCATTTATATATCAAAGAAAGTGCATCAGATCGAGGATGATAATTTAATGAAATCATAAGTATAGATAGAAATATACTAGAGCAAATGGACTGGAAATTTTCATCATATTTAATGGTTCTATATTTGATTTTCAGTTCAAGAGTTTTGAATGATGGGTCGTCTGTCGCCTGGAATGCATTCGCGTTGCTTTGTTATTACTACGACTTTCTTCGCATGCATGCATGCCTGTGCAAAAAACTGAATGAATGAAGCAGAAAAAATATTGACATTTCTTCGTTTCATATCCATAATGGATTGGAGTTTTAGGCGAATATCAATAAAGTAAATCTTTAAACTATCAAATTTTCCAAGCACATACAGACCCAGCTACAAACAAACAGATTACAGACAGATAGACATGTAGTTAAATGGACATCTTAATCCCATAAGGACTTTCACCATTAAGGAATCTGGCTGTGGGTATGGTATCATCTAGTTGGGTCCTATTTTTTCTAATAATCCATAGAATACGTGTTTTCTTTGGTGTTTTCTTATTTTTCCACGGATGAGATGCTCTACATAACTCAGGATAAAATAAAATGTGTTTCTTACATGAAACGAGAGTAAGATTAGACT
Organism: Xenylla mediterranea; assembly: GCA_034700645.1. Classification (NCBI taxonomy): domain Eukaryota; kingdom Metazoa; phylum Arthropoda; class Collembola; order Poduromorpha; family Hypogastruridae; genus Xenylla; species Xenylla mediterranea. Next base: position 4,263 of record JAQGCY010000095.1, on the reverse strand, counting down.
TTCACTTTGACACCAAGCGTACGTACTGTACTTTCTTGATCAAACTAATGCTTGCTTTCTCTGTATCCAACATTACTTTTCTTTACTTACTGTGTCCTGTATTTTAGGCATTGTGTCATATATGAGAGCCCGGTCAGACCCATCTTGGAAACCACCACCAACCACTGTAATTGAATTGACAAATGATACTTTTACTGAGTTTATGTCAAAGAAAGAATTGGTTCTGGTAATGTTCTATGCTGACTACTGTCAACATTGTCAAAAGGTGAGAAAGGATTAATCTTATCAATTAACGCTACTAATTGCTTAAAGAAAAATCTTTTTAAATACACAGACCTAGGACTACGTGACAAGTCGAGTAGTTTTCCTTTGTAAACAAGCCAAAGCAAACTTTTTTTAAATTAATTACATTTTAATTATACCTAATTCTCATTCAAAACTTTTTGTTTGAAAACATAAATGACACTTTGTCAAACACATTGAGTGAAGGGTATTTTCTACAATTCTATTAAAAATTTTGACATGTTTTTAATAACCGACTAAGCTTGAAGTTTGTCAAAAACAAACTATTTTATTACTTTATGTTTTTTAACTTTGTTTTTATGTATATTTTAGTTAAAACCTGAATTTGCTTCGGCAGCAAAAGTACTCAAAGATTATGGTGTACCATTAGTTCAAATTGAAGGAACTAAGAATAAAGAAATTGCTGATGAATTTAAAGTGCGTGGATGGCCAACACTTTATGTATTTCGTTATGGAAGAGCATTTGAATATAAGGGGACTCGTGAATCTAAAGGAATGATATCATATATGAAAGAACAGCTCCAACCCCCATCACATGAATGCAAAAAATTAAAAGAAATTGAAAATAGAATTGAACGTTTTATGCCAACAATAGTTGGTGTGTTCTCATCATCTAAATCTCCATTTTATGATGAGTTTTTCTTGGTTGCAAATTTTTTACGTGGAGAACCATTGAGATTTATACATACTTTCAATTCAAAAGTTGGAGAGAGTCTTGGAATTTCAAAAGGAAAAGAGGCAGTAATTGTTAAGAAACCAACAGTTTTCCTTTCAGAGTTTGAACCAAAGGAAGCGAAACTAACTGATGTAAGTACACAAATAAAAAATTATAAGCAAAACAAAAATTATATCCTGGTTACATCCGCTGCGCTAGACGAAATTTAGGAAATTGGGATGTAGAAGTAGACGGAACATATTGATATTATATGATAATCAGAATCGCTCAAAAGATCTAACCTCATTTTTAAACATGAATTTTCTATTAGCCAAATCTTTATACTTGGAATACAGATCCAATTACCGGCCACATTGCCTCCAGCCATACAAAATCATTCAATTAAAAACATCCGCCTAGTAGCTCATATTTATTGCCGTCAAACTTTGCGAAATTTTTGATTTATTCGGTATTCCGTTTTTGTGGGTTAGTAAGTAAAAGAATATAACGATAGAAAAGTACGGCGAAGAAAGTTTTTTTTTCGTTAGTTCAAAGCAAAGAGAAAGTTTGAGCTAGAAATAAATTCTAAAGACACAAGGTTGACAAAACTTTTACCATATCCTCTACTCTAAAACGAAAAAATAATCATAAAGAATCAAACCGTCATTCAAGAACGGTTCGTATTTGCAGTATAGTATTAGTTGTAGGAACAGACCTCAATGGAGCACATTAGCGGTTTCAATCCGTTGTGTCGTCTGTCATGCTGGCCTGGCCTTTCGTCTGTGTCCTATATATGATACCTTTCGTAGTTTTTAATCTCTGGCTTACGATAGGCCAAACAAAAAACTTTTCTCTTAAAGTTTCCCCGTCGTCGCCCAAGTCCTATCTTCTCCTTACGTGAATTACGGCATGCTTTTTCTAGTAATATTTGATTTGAAAAGTTAATACATTTATTAATCCTAATGTTAGAAAAAACCTTTCTTGTCATCTCTTAAACATAAAAAACCTATTTTATCACGGCAATAGGGACTTACGGCAGTTGCATCTGTTTAATTATTTTTTATTCTGTCGTTCAACGACTCGTGAAAAATTCAAAAACCGCATAATTTATAGTTTGCTTATGCACACTTGCACCAAAGCTTGCAAGATCATTGTCTATTTCCGATTACAAATTGATTCCTCTGTAAATTGCATACAGCTAGATGATTGAACTATTAAAATAAGTTTGACTCTTGCCAAACGTACCTCTTTAGAACGATTATGTCTATTCCTACTATTATATAGTACACCCACCTGCCATGAAACCAATGAACGAGAAAAATAAAGAATGATGATTATTGAAGCAACTTTTTCTTTTCTAGGGAAATTATTGTCATCATATATAATTTTTTCTCTTTGCTTTCTTTTCTCTTATAGGCTACAAAGAATGGAGATGAAATAGCGGAATTCATTCGTAAAAATTATAGGCCTCTCGTTGGACAAAGAACAAAACAAAATCAAGTCTATTTTTATTCTACAACGCCAATTGTTGTAATTTATTATGACGCAAATTTTGATTATCAATTTCAAAAAGATAGTGAACTGATACGGAAAAAAGTTTTAGATGTTGCAAAAGACTACCCAAAAATAACGTAAGACAAGATGAAGGCTAAAACTTTCTTAACTTTTATTATGTTGAACATTGAAGTTCACGTAGATGTATTGACTTTCACTTTGTTCTAGTTTTGCAGTTGCTAATGAAGAAGAGTTTGCTGAAGAATTGGATGCTGTAAACCTTGATTCTGGAACAGATGTTAATGTAATATGGTTTGATAAAAATCGTGTGAAATATCGTATGGAACCCATAGATGACTTTGATGGAAAGAATTTAAGAAGTTTTATTCAACAAGTTCAAGATGGTAAGTTAAATAATTGAAGGGGAAAAAAAGTTTCTTCTTCTATTTCTTTTGTGTCTTGAACAAGAAAAAGAAAATAACAACCCCTATAAACACTAAACGATGACTTCGACTTCGACTACGCCTCTGTTCGCATGTATATATACTTGTACGCAAAAGAAATTTACTTTTCAATGGAAGAGAAGTGTGTTCTTTTGTATGTTTTCTCCACTTTAACGAACAGAGTGAAAGGTGAAATGTAAAAACTGACGTCTCTATAGATTTGTAATCATTTTCTTTAGAATTCACAATAATACAGTAGTAGGAATTTTAGCTGATTTAAAAACACCTTTTAAAATGCATAATATGTTTCCTTTCGGGTTTATGCGTGGCTAACTTGATGTGCATAATTAAGTGAATATTTGAATGGACTTTTCAAGTGGTCCAATTACAGTTTTGTCGTATTTAATAGCAACAGGTTAAATTGAATTGAGCACTTATTGTACTTCACGTTCGGTCATTTACGAGTATCAATTTCAGTCCAGTTATCAGTGTCATGTCCATCTCCTTACACAAAATAGGTATGAGGGCATGACATAAATCTTGAAAAGTGAAAATGCACTTTCTATCTAGTCTGTTGCCAAAGCATGCAGTCAGACGTTTAACACACATGGCATGGGTTTTGTCCCAGAATTGGAGGCAAAAAATAGGCAAAGACTGAAACGAAAGCCAGTCTAGCACTATATTCTTATCTACTACCAAGGTTTGAGCTTAACTTTAACACTGGACTACGTGGGTGGTCTGTGTCGGCTCGCTCATTGCTGTTGAGTTTAAGTCAGTTAACTTAACTGACTTCCCTTCAAACTTAAACAAATGAAGAGAAAATTTTTTTGTCTTCTCTCCTCGTCTTAAACCAAACGGTCACCATCTCTATATGTATTATAGAGATGGTGTACTGTCAAATTTTTCATAAGATGAAACGAAAAAAGAAATATGTTATGTACGCTTTCCAAAGGCCAAAAATTCCTTAGCTAACATTGTCTCGAAACCGTGCATCCTAAAAAAAATTCTTAAATTAAGTAGTTGTTTATTTTAAAGAATATGAAAATGGCCATTGGAGAATGAATTTTAAGTTCTTCTCTGTTGATTGGTATATTTTTAGGATGTATTTCTTACCAAATTTTGTTTATCCAATAGTTTGTGCTTACAATGTAGGCAAACCCATAAAAACAACACATACATGATCACAATAAATTTTAAAATCAATAAAACCTTCAATTGTCATAAAGTGGTTTGACACGGAAATCCGGACTCGGTCGGAACTTTCTGAAAACTCTTGACTTTCATTTGGATTTTCAATGGCTCCAAAGTGGGATTAATTAATCGAATTAATTTATGATGGCAACTGCATGTATACAAACCCGACCCAAA
>JAQGCY010000094.1:0-30206 GCA_034700645.1 Xenylla mediterranea | reverse complement strand
GCAGAGAATAACTGTGAGAAGAATTTAGTTTTTCTTTTTATACAGATCAGATACAGACAGTTTTTGTTGTTGTTGTTTTTGTACTGTTAGTACTATTGCTTCTTGTCCTGTAGTTGATCTTGTTCTTGATCCTTTTTAACATTTTACATGTATGTAGCTACTAGCTACTAGCTAAGGACTTCTCATTTTTGAGGGGAGCTGGATTATTGGATTTGATTGTTGTGGATTGTTGGAATGAATAACAATAAGGTAGACGTAGAAAGTGAACCAACCGACTTTTGGGAACGGGTGGCTTCCAAAAACGATACCAGAAACGCATATAGCTTGGTAAAACGATACATTCTTGTACTTAAGCAGAAGCAAACATGAAAACACTGCGTTTATAGCATTTTGAAAGCTGAAGTGAAAGAAGAAGCCTATAAAATTATAGGTCCTTTCGAATATGCATTGAATAGCATAGCTTAAGCTGAAGTGAAGGGAAAATTCAAAGCCTCACTCTTATTCTTACTATCCCAATCTAATCCAACAATCCAACCCATTTCAACAGTCCATCCGTATAGATTCTAATCAGAACTTCACGTTCACTTGCAGCAGCTGCAGCAGTTAATTGTCGCTTCCGCTAGCTTTGCTTAAATTATTCCCTTGATTTACTCATTGATTTGGTCAATTATTAATCCGTATCCGTATATTTGACAGATCTACGTTAATTGAGGTTTGCTATTTGCTTGACATTGTCATTTGTGACAGATTTTCTTGTAACTAGTTAAGGGAGTGAAGTGCTTGTTATTGTTCGATTATGAGTGACGGAGGTAGTAGTGACCATATGCAACCTGCAAAGAAACGCACGTCTGGTGGTGCTGGTGGTGGTCGTGACCACCGTGGGGACAGAGATCATGGACATGAACGTGGTTATGAGGGTCCTACTGATGATCAATCCATGGAACAGTATCGTGAATTACTTAGAGAAAAGGAGGACTTGGATCCAAAAGAATTCCCATTAGTCCATAGACTTATTGAAAAGGAATTATCAAAGCTTTCCCGAAGAGGTGGAAGTGATTACCATCATCAACATGAATCAGTAGATCTTTACAATGATCCACCAATAACACTCAATATAAAGTGCTTTCCTCCAACTAAGGAGTTTCCTAGTAAGATTCACAATCCAAAAGCCTATTTTTCATACGAAATTGTAAGTTAATTGATTCCTTTACTCATTTAGATTTTAACTATGCTGGAAGAATCATTGGTCCCAAAGGAGCCTACTTAAAGGCCATTATGAGGGAAACTAATACCAAAATGGTTCTACTTGGTGGCGGTGTGATGAAAGATAAAGAAAGGGTAAACTAAATAAACTATTAGCATTGATTTTGAATAATGTGTTGCAAACTAACTATTTTATTATCTTGTGCGAATAGGAAGAAGAACTGAAGAAGAGTGCTGATCCCAAATATTTTCACTTGAGAGATGACATGCATGTTGCAATTACGGTTACTGGACCTGCAGCAGATGCATATTCTAAGGCGGCCAAAGCAATTGATTGTTTGAAAAAGCAAGTTGTGAGTGACAATAAGGAACTTCTGAGCCTTCCTTGGATTGTTCGTGTTTTAGAAGATGGACATGGTCCGCCACAAGCATATCAACAGTTGGAACATTTGAATCGAAGATATGGATCTCCACCCCCATCATCCTCTTATAGACGTAGTCGTGGCTCAAGCTCTCATGGATATTATGATGAACCATCGTATCCACCTGGTCGAAGCACTCGTCCACCTCATCATGAGTACTCTCCACCCCCACCAACCTATGCTCGAGGTCCTAAGGATTCAGGAAGATACTACGAAGAACACTCTCCGCCACCAGTCCCGAAAAGATCTCGAACAGGTCCAGCACACTATGAGTATGTTGATGGTTACGACTCTGGAGATTCTTATCAACGACATGGCGGTGAGATGCATGTGCCAAGCTCAAAATGCAAGTTTTTATTATTTTGATTTTATTTTGCGCCTTTATTTATGCTTCTGTGTCTGTCACCCTCAAGGTTGTCTTATCTTTAACTCAACTAATTGTTTCTTTTAGATGGTACTAGTAGACGGAGTGCGCCGAGTTCTTCGGCAGCACGGTATCCTCCACCTCACCGGAAGTAAATTGGAATTCATTACAAAAAAAAACATGACGTATGGTGGGGTTCAGGTATAAGGTATAATTTTCATTGGTACAAATCCAATGGCTTTAAATGACTAATCTTACATAGATTAGTTTTCAGATTTGTTGTTTTTGTTTATCCCTTTTTCCAAACAATTAATCATAGACCAAGGAATAATAGACAACCTACACATTTATCCAAAGTAAACGAAATGATATATACTATTTCTGCTTGTACAGACTTCAAATTAGATAGTGGATGAATATGGAAGGAAGAGATTCAATATTTCAATTAAGAATCCAATGATATTAATATGCAGATTACATATATAATAGTTACTGTCATTTCCAGTGAAGTGGCTTGACAAATTCTTTCTATACTTAAAGTAATTATATTTCTCAAGTGCAGAAAATTATTATAAAACATTTATTATTAGGTGGTATTGTATATAAAACATAAATTATTGAATTGAATAGTCGTTGAAAGGAAAAATACAATTGATGATGTTGCACATAATCTAGAGATTAACCACTTTTGTGAAAGTGAAAATTACATTTGTTTCATTACAACAAAAAAGAAAATTTACTTCAATCTGATTTAAGGGAAAAATTAACTGTAGATATTAGAAATATTTGATTTGGGTTGATTTTAGCTAATATGCGATAAATCATACTTGAAATTTAGGGATAAAATATTGCTTAAAGAATTTAAAATTTGAGTCATTCCTTAAAACTTATTATTAATAAAAAAGTTCAATTTGTTTGGTGGATCTTAATATAAAATATTAATAATATGAATTATGAATAAATAAAACAAAAAAAATACAAATAATCCAACACCGTTTGAGTTCAAGCTCGTGTCGTCCAAAATGACACGCAACCCTCATTATGGAGAATTCATACCTACTTGATTTAAATATTTTATGAAGTTTTATCTGGTTTTTATTATTAAAATATATCCGACGAACAAGCTATCAAAATATATTCTGTGGTGGTTTCTTTACAGATGTTTCAGAACATGAAATATTAATATTGGCTTCGATCTAAATGGTAAACAGGAGATTTGGGAAAGGAGTGAATTAGTATGATTATTAATTATTTCTAGGATTTGGTTTCCAATCATAAAACTTTTAATGGTCTACTAAGTAATTACTTGTAGGAAGGAACACATAGTTTTTGTTAATGGAAATGATTCTGCTCCACTAAAATGTGTTAGATTAATCGCTGAGCTTTAAATACAGTATTTTTTTCTAACTATTGATGACAAATCTCGTAAATGGACAGTATAAAATACACATACTTCCGCTCCGCCCACATAAAAGTACAACAAATTGTTTTATGCAAAACACTTTTTGCCCATTTAATAGCAAGTTCCATTACACAATTCACAACTTCGAATAATAAAACAAAATAAAACAAAACAACGCCTATCGAAAAGACTTTTTCATCGTTAATCGAATATGTCACAGTTTTTCTAATGCAATTTCATCTAAACTATTTGCTCTACGTAATATCCTCCGTTTTGGGTTCAGATATCAGTTCCTAGTTCTTTTAATAAAAACAATGTCGGAGATCTTCCTCTCAGAATTCCTGAATGACCTGAAATGTTCCTAAATTACGAAAAAATAACTTCCTTGACATTCGATTCCACAAATCCATGTCCAACCTAAACTCATAATATACTACATAGTGTCAAATGCTCGTTTAAAATTAAAATTATATTCTGAGACAGCAAAGTGAATGAGTTGAACTGTCCGAAATGAAACTTTGGATTGAATTCCTAATAATAATTACAATTGTGATATCCAATCCTTAAATACTCGTTTTAACAAACTGATATTATTATACAAACTATTTCGACGTCATTTCTTTTATTAACTTTCTCATGAGTTGACTGTAGTACTAGTAATGCAATGTATTTTGTTTTTACTGTGTTTAGATTGACGGATGAAGAAGATGAAGCCTTTTCATTTTAAGCAGTTCGCTGTCGGGAAGTTTATCTGTTCAACTGGGCAAATGTACTGCTTCTACTCTTCGGGACTAATCACAATTTCCTCCGCTTTATACAATTTGCTTTCATTTTCAGCCTCTTTGGTTTTATTAAAGTAATTCCAGTACATGACGAAACGACAAAATGTGGCATAAAAATGTTAATTTATAGGTGGAACTGATGCTAGACTGGATGGAATAAGATTATGATGATATCGATATGATGAAAATGATATAATGATATGAAGATGATAGATGATAAACGATGATATGTATGATACTAATTTGATGAATCTATGAAATTAGCTTACATTTTAGCAATTCGCAATTCCTTGCATCGAACAATTGGAACATAAATATAATAGGGAATTAGAAAATAATCTCCGAAGAGTTTTCGTGAAATTTGGCTCCTTTGAGGTTGGCTGCGAAGCTGAGGAGTATCAATATGTCATGTCGTCAATTCTATAAAAAGAATTTTGCTGAAATCAAACGTTACGTTTTGCAGATATTTGCAAATGTTTAGTTTTTAGCAAAGATATGAGAATGCTGTAGCAAGGCTTAAACTAACTCCATAAAACAACCTTTTTCCATAACTCGTATTAATAATATCAACTATCGAGCAAATTTTCTTTTTTATTTACCAAATCTTTTTTATTAACCCCCAAAATAATACGAATCATCTAAAAAAAATTTATATTTGTCACAATTTGAAATATCTATTTAAAGAAGTAAAGTATAATGATAGAAGAAGTTGATTATAAATGCTAGTATAAAGAATCCATATTTTAAACTAAGAAAACTCATTGAGAGATAATTAGTATTCATAATCACCAGAGTAAAATTATAAGATGTAATTTCAAGAATATTTTTGTATTTATTTACTGAGCTGGAATATCAGTCTTATAGTAGTAGGCTCCTGGCAGCATTTGCCAATCGAGTCCCGAACCTGGTGAAACTAGAAGTGAATCTCCATATTGTTGCTTATTAGACGACTCAGCAAATGCAACATCAATGACAGCTTCAATCCTTTTCGAAAGTTCCACCATTCCAATACTAGGGTGGGCCATGTCAGGTGAAATGGCCCACCCTACTGCATCCCGGCCGCCTTCCGCATCTTTGAGGAATACAGCAACTGTTGGTACCATTAGTTCTTCTGAGAAAGTTAACTCCTTGATCGAGTTCCTAAGATTTCAAAATCAAATGATAGTTAAATATAACAAAGTGTAAACGTAAAATAGAATGATGGCAAAAACTTACCATGATTCCTCAGCAGCAAGATAATGAACTTTTGGAATAGGGAATCCGTTAAAGGTTCCAGCAGCTACAATCGTATATGCTCCCATGTCTTTGAAAAGCAACCACTCTCCAATCTGCATTTGTGGAAGCTTGACTTTTGGACAAACTTGGTCTAGTCCATCACAAGTAGGGCCCCAAATTGAAGCCTCATACTTAACTCCATTTTCGCTTCCGTCCATTCGAATGGTTTCAGGATGAACGACAGCATGATCATACAAAACACAATTGAAGCTGCCATAAACTCCATCATTAATGTAGTACATGAAACGTTTCTCTTGGACTTCAGCTTCTGCTTTTCCACCAATTTCCCGAATGGAATGTACTTGAGTCAGTAAGTAAAAAGCGGATGCTACGAAGTATCTTCCAGGCTCGGCCAAAATATCCACCCCACTTCCTTCAGGAAAGTGTTGATCAATTGCATTGTTAACAACATTCCCGATCTAAAACAAGTAATCCAAACAATTCTTCATTAGCTAGAATTCTTTTGCCGAAGAGGTATTACATCATATGTTTAGGAAATTACCACTTTAATATCAGATCCATCATTTCCAGGAAATCCTCCTCCGATGTCCAATAAATTGAACTTAAATCCATATTCATTAGCAGCAACATCAAATAGCCATTTAGCAGAAGAAATTGCACGAGCAAAAACAGGAGGATCCATACAACCACTTCCAACATGAAATGAAACTCCAATCACATCCAATTCCAGTTCCTTTGCAGTAGCTAGCAAAGCTGGAGCTTCTTCAACCAAAACTCCAAACTTCATTCCCAATTGGCACTGAGCCAATTCAGCATCGCAACGGATTCGAATAATAAGCCTGTAAAACATCATTCATTTTGTTAGCTTTAATTTAATTACATTCACAGTTTTCCTCCATTTGGGTTGAATGTCTTACTTTGCAAATGGATGAAGTGATTTAATTTTATGAAGCTCATTTTTGTTATCAAAAGTCATGACATTAACATTGTTACTTGCAGCTGCCCGAATATGGCTTGCCATTTTTGCTGGATTAGCAAATATAATGTCTTCTGGGCTTACACCAATTCCAAGAACTTTGGTCATTTCCGCCTAAGGATTAATTTAAAAAACGATTATTAGTTTAGGAATCAGTGGTTTTTTCTTCTTCTAATTAAATACTGTGAGGTTAGTTATATAATGGCATGCATTGTTACAGTTATACTTAACCAAGATTTCTCTACGGCATTGTATAACAAGTGATAATTTTTTAGAAGAGAAGCATGACTTGCCTTGGAAGCGCAATCGAAACCGGTTCCAAGACCAGCCAGAACTCTTAGAACCATTTCATCATCATTACACTTAACGGCTGTAGAATAAAATAAAAGCACATAGTAATCTAGTTAAAAAACCTTAGACAATGTTCAAAAAATAATTTAAAAAAAAAACGCTATTCATGGTAGCTAAACATTTTATTGACATCGGTTGGATTCTAATGTTACAAGTAGAGAAAATTACCATAAAATGGCTTCACTCGGGGAAAAGTCTCTTTCCATTCTTCAGCTTTCTTGATAATCTCAGTCAAATTGCAGAAAAAGAATGCATCTTCAGGTTGCTGTAAAATAATGGAACATTTTTTCATTATAGCATAATCAAAAGTATTTACGAGATAAGCCATGTACAATTCTAACCTTCTCTTTGATGAAGTCATGAGCCACTTTTTTCATGTTTGGTTTACTCGATATTAAACGTATAGGTTCTTCAAAATCATTGTTTCTTATTTTCCTAGAATACAGATACATAAAGTTTGATTAATTATTATATAAACCCAGCTAAGCATAAGTTTTAGCGCAGTAAAAATTGTATAATTAAATCGTTAACCAGAGGTAAAAGGTAACAATGAATTTAGAGGATTAAACTCGTCATCATAATAAGGTTATGGTATGTTCGTTCACAAAAGTTGAACATTGAACTTTGCCATTGCCATATTCTAAGAGCTAAATGTGAGCTAAATTGATGCATGATAAATGAAATTGTGCCGTATGTATAATTTATTATAAGACTAACATAAATTTGAAGCGAACGTGATGGTGATAGCATTTTTAATAAGATGATCTTAAACAATTATTTAAAGAAAATACTATTCTTCTAAGCTTTCCAATTTTAAATTAATGGATTAGAAAGACATAGGCTATTGCCTATCTGAAATATTTTATTATCAGTTAAGTTAAGGATTTCCAAGCCGAATATTTTCCATGTTAAGAGAATGTGGTCTTAATCTTAAACCCTTCATACTTGTGCAATGTATTATTAACCACATTTCCAATTTTTAACCCACAAGAGAAGTCAGACAATGTCATACAATTGCATTTGGCTTATTACAGTAGTTTCATATCATATAAAATGAACCTTATTTTAGTTATTTTATGTACCTACCTATCTTTCTATTCTTAAGTTCCTGATTCTGAGTTTGAATCATGGCGTTGACGACATTAGTGTAATAAATGTATTTACGGAAAATCAGTTGAATAATGCCTTTTGTCCAAAGCAAAAAAAAATATGGAACTTGAAAATCAGAAGTTGTATGATAAAAATGCCTGTTATCGATGATATCCAGATACGCGTATTTGTCTGGAACGATTTCTTACAATAATTTATAACAAGGTACAAAAAATGTTGATATGAGTTGCGGAGCACATGTACACTTGTTGATTGCGTGATTTTATGGGGTGCTTTTGCTTCAATTATACTGTAACTGTGGCTCATTGCAAAATTAAGGTTTAAAAGAACAATTGAGTGAACATTATTGTTTCGAGTGAGCTAATTAATAGCTCTTCTTGGAGACATGGATGGTTGGATGCTAATGCTCATATGCTAGAGTTTCAAGCACTTTAATGAAAGTACGTCACTGTGGACGCTTATGTCGGACTAAGTTATATTTTATTTTATATTATTTCGTTAATTCTTTCCCAAAAATACATTGTATTTATGCATAATTATTAAAGAGAATGTAAATTTCTTACCGTGTCGATAACATTTCTTTCCAATAATTCAGCTATCGATCTTTAGGATTTAAACTCTAGGACAATTAGTTGATTTTTTCAAACTCGTTCTACTGAAAGTTACTAGTGGATGGGTGATATTTTAGAAGCCGAGCCTTGTAGTAAGAAGATAGAAAGAAATAAGAGAAATTGAGTACAGAAGTAGCTTAACCACTCGTTAAAAACTGACTAAAGTTATTTTAACATTGGACTTTGGGATAAATAGTTTTTTCAATACGTAGTCAATAAGTTGTAGTTTGCATTTCTACATGGTTAAATGTTAAATCTCCATTCCATTTACACAAATTTTACCCCCCGAAGTAGTTTGTCAACCTTTTGAAGTTTTGACTATCACATTAACTTTACATTAACATTAAATGTACATATTGAATTGATATTGTATGTAAATGTGAATGCAAGGCAATCCCCTAGACTCCTGCCATTGCCGTAAATTTCATTGTAAGCTTAAAAGTTAGTTAACTAATAACTGGTAAAGATAGATAAGTGCATCAATTCTGGTTTTGTCTCGTTTATTGGATTACTTACACATCATCGACGTCAACTTCAGCAGCCATTATGACCTGGGATGCGATGCAAACTAAACTGTGTTGTATGGATGAAATGGATGGATGCTTGGGGGAAACCACCTCAATTTTATCATTTCATATACCTGAAAATGTTGACAAAACTATAAAAATTATATTAAATCTATTATGCTCCTAATGCTAACTGGTATTGAATGATGCTCCTAAACTTTGTTAAATTTTTAATTTAATTTTAATTTGGGATGCTAATCAACATATTTGTTAGAGATAATGTTTGCTATATATACGACTAGACTATAAATAATAATCCGGCCAAGCTTTTTTTCATTTCAACCAGAAGATTTATTTGCAGAATTGAATTTGAATATATAACGCATTAGCCTGATTTGCATAAATGTTTTTTTCTTACGTAATTAATTGTCATACATATATTCCAGATTCCACGTGCAAACTAGTCTGTTTCTGCAAATATGCTTCTGTCACCGACTAAATTAGTTATTAAAGGTTAATTTAAAACATAATTTAAGTATAATCAAGGTAAAACAAGTAATTTCTGGATGCTAATGCTTTACTTGATTCATTCATTGCATATTAATAAAAGTTTTAATTTTAATTTAATGTCTTATTCTCTGAAAATTAGTCATCGTTTGGTTCAAAGGTAAAAATTTACTGGTTTGTTCCAGTTTTTAATTGCCGAAGTCCTTGGATGACCGGATGCAGGTGCAATAAATAATGCACTGCAATACAGCAGGGTTTTATCTTTCATTTTTTAGAATGGAAGAATAGAATTTATAGAAATGCAATGCAACATGGGGTTAGAATAGAATCTGACCGTTGCTCATTCATTCATAAAATAAAAATAAATTTTAAAAATTATTTTTGTTTATTGTAGAGTAGTAAAGTACTTTTAAATTGAATCCAGTTCGATCCGGAATCCACCAGTTTTACTTTCTTCCCCATTAAAACAAAATAGTAAATCGTACCGTCAACTACCAAGAATCAAAATCAACTTTCATTCAATCCACAATCAATCAACTGCCGAAGTCGAGGGTGTTGAGTGGAGCAGCAACAGCTAAAATTCACAGTTTTGCATTTGTAGGGACAGGGACGGACGACGGACAGTCTAAATGAAAATGAGTTGTGCTGTCGCTATGCATGAAAAGCTTGAGGATCAGTTGAAGATGACGCAAAGGCAAAACTAAAGTTTGTTATGAAGAATTCTTGATAATTGACCCGACGCCTAACTCAGAATTCATAAAAACAAACAAATTGTGACTATTAGTCATTCTTATCTTTCTTCTTAAGAATTTAATTGCTTTATATTTTATGATACAATTTTTAAATCAAATGTGCAAATGTGCCTGATCCAAATAGACACTTGTATTTCTTATTCTTGCAAAACGAGAAGACGAACTATGATGAAATCCAAATGCTTTAAGATTTACATTTAGAAAGTTCATGGACCGATGGACTTTTACCTCACAATTGCTGCATCATTTCATAATTATAATTGTAGGAAATTTACTAGTACAATCCAATAATACTAATTAGAATTAATTGCAAATTAGGCCAGTATGCGTAAAACTTTAAAACATAAACAAATATGAGTAGAAAAAATTAGTTTCTTAGAATCTTTTACTATCAGGCTAGAAACTCATAAAGACTTCATTTATTTGTCATTTGTCTGGAAGCTTGATTTGCCTAATTGCATTCCATTTAAATTTTGAGTTCAGCTTCGTGTTCTTATCTTTGATTGAAACTTTTTTTGGATAACCGGATTTAGTTCCTAGGTTCAAACTTAATTATTATTCGTTATGTCGAAACACAGCGTAAAATCATGCCAATTACTAGTGGATAAATAATGAAACCGTTACATTATATTACATCTGCTTCTGGACGTAGAAAATTTCCAATTCAGATAACCAGAATCATTTGTTCATTCTTACTTTTTATTACGAAAGCAAAGCAATTTTTAATGACTGTGTATATAAATAGTAGGTACAGAATCTATAACTTACTACTAATTTTAAGATAACAGGGCTAATAAGTAATGGTGATTGATTGCTCATCTTTTAAAAACTAATATGAATATGAATAATAATAATATATTAACGAATTACAACGACTGGAACGACATTAAATAATTAAATTACTTAAATTTTATTTTTTTGCGTAGCCATTATGGATTACCTAAATCTAAACTGCTTCCAATAGCATCGGCATCATTAAAAATTTAAGTATTAATATAGGCTTATTGTTATTTTGCGTGTGAGAGAGGGGCGAGGACGAGGTAACAAATTCAATTCATACTTTCTAATTTCATTAAGCTTTACGATCAATTTGGATGCATTTCGGGAATGAGGGATGTGAAAAATGTTGTAAGAAAAGTACGGCTGATATCGAGTAAATGAAATCGTTGGGCTTGTTGTTGCTGTTGAGCCTGAGCTTCTGGAATTATATCATCGACTGGAGTTGGTTCAGAAGGATTTCCGACTACTGGCTCGGTTTGTGTAGCATTTTCCTGAGGTTGTGGAACAGCAGCAGCAGGAACGTGTGGTTCAGGTTGAACTGCCGCTTGTGCGGCTAGACGATTTCTTTGGCCAGCTTGTTCTTGATCTCTTAAATTAGCTCTTCGCTGGAATCTTAATTTATAAAATGAATAATGTTAATCTTTAAATTTCTTGCTTGCTTGCTTAGAAATAATGTCAAATATTACTTACACAAAAACTAGAGCTGTGAAAATAATAACCAAAATGAATCTCGTGAGGTTCGAATAGAAGTAAACAACACTGAGAATTAACAATATACGACTCAAAGTATACATCCAGTCTAATAAATCTCGTGGGTGTTCATCATCCTCATTCCGCACAACAACTCGTGGAGCAACAACCGGTTGATTGACTGGAAATATAAATAAAATACAATTATGCTTTCAAACCATTCAATCTACTAAATTATTCGTCCAACTAAACATTTGGCTTGGCAGGCTTTCGTTACCTTCAGGTTGGGCAGCGGCTGGTGGATTGTTTTGAAATGGAGCGAATTGACGTTGTTGTAAATTATTAGGTGGGATGTAATTAAACTGATTGAAACCGGTTGCAAATTGTGGACTTGGTACAGGTCCCCATGACCCTTGCATAGGGATATTACCATTACCAGGACCCCTGAAAAAAATAATTCAAATATTTAGAATAGTTCGTCTATTGTCATGTAAACTCTTCCACATGAGTATTTAACGTAATTCCTACCATTGAGCCATGAAATGCATCATTTGCTGGACATAAAGTGAATGAAGGGCAAGGATATCTTGTGGTACACCAGCAGTTGGAATCGGAGTAGGCATTCCTGGAGTGGGTGGACTGTATGGTGGTGCAGTACTTTGTGACTCTTCGGTTAATTTCTTTTCATCATTCATGGCTCTAGAAAAACACAAGGATAAAATCAATTGATTAGTATATGCTACCAACGTCACCTTTAGCTTAGCGTACTCCTCAACTTACTTATTCGCTTTGCGAAGAAATGTTGAATTACAAGCCAAATGAACAGTGAATCCTCCAGCTACCGGACTTTGTCCAGACTGGTTAAAGATATCATTAAGAATTTGTTGGTCCTCTAATAATTGTCCAGCATAAATTAGTCGTTGTTCTTCTGTTTCCTGAAATACAAACAACACAAATTAATGAGTGTAATGACATAGAGGATCGGAAACAAATGGCACTTAAGTAAACTTGACTTTTATCTTACCGGATGCAATGGATAATGCTCTTTGATAATTTCTTTGACTCTTTTAACTGAATTTGAGAGATTGCAAGTAATTGTAATATCTTCACAGCGATGACTAGCTGATTTGACTCGGATTTTAATATCTCCACCATTTAACTTTTGACTCTCCATGTTTATGATTATGAATTATGATTCCTTGGAGCTCAACAATTACAATTGCAAGATCAGGTTAGCGACAAAAGTTGTCAAAATCAAAAAGGCAGGGCAGAAACAGAGTGGCCGATTGTTACGAATGAACTAAGGGTACTTAAGTACTAAGTTTTCCTTAGAAAAACTGAAGGTTTTAAGTTATAAAATTAGAGAGTAAATTAGAAACTGTGTTAAGATTTTAATGACTTTTAAGAAGAACCCAAAACCCAGCCGTTCGTCCCCTCTGCTTCAGCTGTTAAAATTAATCTTATCCTACTATGTTATGACGTTCACGTTATGTATTTTGTAATGTAAAGGAAAAAGGGATACGGATAATCACGGTGAACTAAAGTGGGTTTAAAACATATCAATTTTCAAAACAAGCAGAGTTGCAACCACATGGTTTTAGGGCAACTTTATTTCTATACTGAGGTATCAGTTTTACGTGTTTCATACAAAATGTCAAATAATTAATAGATGCAATAGAGCAAAACTGGGACCAGAAATGATGCAAAAAGTGCAAAAATTTCTTCTTTTAGGGAGAGTTTGATTAAACTTTGTATGATCAATTGTGGATGTCGAGTCGAGTGAGCTCGCTACTGGAATTTTAATTTTAAAGTTGTACCAAACAATAACGAAAGATTAAATTGTTCAAAATATTAAAGAGAGCTAAAAGTCTTTGAATGTTGCATATAGAGTATTTTGATATGAATATTTCTTTTACAACTTAGAACTACCAAATGCTGTGGTTCTACCTCCGATCCTACAATTCAACTCCGATCTTACGATTCAACTCGGGTTCTGCGAGAATTTAACTCCGGTCCTGCGAGAATTCAACTTCTGTCCTGTGAGAATTCAACTCCGGTCTTCCGAGAATTCAACTTCGGTCACGAGAGTTCAACTCCTTTGTAATGTCGTAGTTCATTTCCATCTATGGCACATTGTTTTTTTCCTGTGAGAAAATTACACGTCGGCTTAGCTTTATACGTACGTACGTATACATACATTGGCCTTATGAAATGAAACAATTGAGAATTGACTTTTGATTTGACTGACGACATTCACATTCCACAGACAAAAGTAACTCTTGTGAGGTCTGAGCGTACTGCAGTTTGGATTTCAAGGTCTCCTCTAGATGGTAGGAAGGGAGTATGAAGAAATCCCGCTTTTTTCCATAGACGCCCTGCCATTTCTCTTTATTAAAAAAATCCAAATTCCATTTCATTCCAGCTTGAGCTTTTGTCTACCTCGCCCGCCTCAAACAACTTCAATACTTTCTTTCTTCTTTCTCTTCACATATTTTTTCCTCAATTTCAAGATTCAATTTCATTTCAACTCAAAGAACTCCAGATTTTCCCTGCCTTTTTTCCTTTGAGTATAAAAAAAATTAAATTCCAATTCCGGGCGGGTTTGTCCTTTCTTAGCCTTTCTATTTGTTTGTGTTATTGTGTTGATTACATAAGCTCAATAATTCAGTTCCTCAATCACCTTAGACTGAAGTGGTCACGGATTGTAGTTGTGACCACCTTGAGTTGACTTGACCCTGAATTGACGGACGAACACTTGGTCGTGATCCTTCGATTCTTTTGGCCCTTCCGCATCCGCTTAAATTGATATTATTGGTATCGGTGTTCCTAATTTATTAAATACACGTGCACTGGTGCACTTCCTTGCACACCATCAATCATGTTGGCCGAAGATGAAGAACACATTATTTATGATCGTTTTAATGAACTTTGTAATGATTTAAACCTTGACATTGCAACAAAGGAAAGTACTTGGGCTACTTATTCCCAAGTTCGGCAAAAGTATACGCTAGAAGTAAGTGCATTATCGATTGATTATTATTCGAATGTTAATCATAATTCACGTATTTATCAATGTTTTTTGCCTATTGTTTTATCTAGGGTGACCAAGCGCATTGGTTATGCTGTGCAGTATATGTGGCATGTCGACAAGCTAATATTCCATCAATTGGAACCTCTACTCTTCATGGGAGTTATGTTAATTTGACACGTTTACTAAGGACTTCTCGTTTAAGGTAAGCGGAAGATTTCCTTATGTCTTATCAGAAGTTAAGAGAATGCTTTATTTATATACTAATGTTTTGTTATCTCATATCTTTTAGTTTGGTAGACTTTTTTGACAAAAGCCGTAAATGGGGTGATATGACTAATTTGAAACCTGAACATCGTAGTAAAATTGAACGATTGGAACGAAACTTTGCTGTTACAACTGTAATTTTTAAGAAGTTTGAACCCATTTTTGGAGGAATTTTTACGGATTTTGTAAGACGTGACAAAGATGATAAGCATCGTAAGAGGTAATTATTAGTGATTTTTAAGGATGCTTATCTACATGTGCATATAATGAAGTGTTAATTACGATTAAATTCTTTTTATTAGACTACTTAGGTCCGCCAATGACCTGTTTGAATTTTGTTGGACACTTTTCTTGACTGTGAAGAGTTCACTTAGAATTAGTGATGATTTGGTTAATTCCTATCATCTTTTGATTGCTTGTGTTGACTTGATTTTTTTCAACGTGGTACATGCTAAAAAGAAGAACATGTTCACAGAACAATTCGTCGGTAAGCTTTTAATTCTCAATGCTCAATTAAAGTTCTCCACTTTCATTTGTGATGTTTATGTTAAGTTTCTCTTGTTTAAAAACAATAGGTTTAGCAGAATGTTATGAAGTTGAAAATCGTGAGGATCCATCCTGTATTATCTACAATTTGTGTGATTTATTTGATGGAATTTCAGTTGAAGCTAAGACAATTAAAGAATTTTGGCTCCGTCCAAAGATCAAGTCTATGGTTGAACAAGGGGTAAGAAAATTATTACATTATTCGAATTGGTTCCTTTAAAATTTTAGCTTATTAAAAATTATTTGTTAATCGTAGGTTTTGAAAGGAGATCCTGATACTTTGAGTGGACTTATTGATGAGAGGAATTATGAAATGAATTTCCGTCGAATGGAAAAAGAGTACGAGGAATATGTTCTAACAGAAGGTGACTTTGATGAGCGAATGTATCTTTCATCAGAGAGACAAGCTGATTTTGGCATGGATTCTGCTAATTATGAAGAGTACCTGAAAGCTTTGGATACGGAACCTCCAATCAAAAATATCACTCCTGTCCAAGAGGTATTAATTATGCAATCTGATAATTTGATATTTACCATAATTATAATTAATCATTTTAGCTCCGCCACTTGCTTCCTCAAACTCCACTAACTTGCAAAGGATTTTCTAGTAAGGAGGATTCCTGTAGTACTCCAGTTTCTCTTGCTACACAATCCGTTAGTCGTCTTCAAGTAAGAAATTTTTTGTTCAAATTGATAATAAATTAAAATAAGTTATATTATTTTTAACTTTAATTGTATTCTTTCCCAGGCTCTTTTGCATGGAAGAAATCCGCAACCTTCCGATCAGCTCAAACAAATTCTTGGTGCCTTTAGTCGAGATCCGACTGAGAAAATTATGGAACGAGTTAAGCACTTGGGTGAAGTATTCTGTGAAGCTTTTACTGGAAAAACTGATCCCCAGCAACCTGGTCTGCATGCAGAATTTGCCAAATTCCGAAGTCAATTAGGAATTACTTTGTACTATCGCTTGTTGGAAGGTATTCTTCAGTTAGAGTTAAAGCGTGACAGCAAGTCAGATATGTCGGTAAGTATTAGAATTCTAATTTCCATTAAAACCTCTAGTGGAGAGTGGATATGTCATGGAGTTATCTGTATTTTAGGATTTGATGGAGGAAGAAACCTTTCATACTAGCTTGTTTGCTTGCAGCATTGAAATTGTGCTTTATTCATACAGCTCCCAGAAACGATTTCCTTGGATTTTAGACGTGCTTGGGTTACCGGGTTATCATTTCTACAAAACTGTTGAGGTTGTAATCAGAGCTGAAGAAAACTTGTGCCGTGAAGTAGTCAAACATTTGAATCAGGCAAGATAAATTTCATTTCTTTTCAATGAGCTTTAAGTTATAATTAATTTTTATAATTAGATTGAAGAGAGAACTTTGGAAGAAATAGTCTGGGCACCTGAGAGTCCACTTTGGGAAGTGTTAGCAAAAAGAAATGAACCAATTCCATCCTGTGACGAAGTATTCTTGCCCTCTCAAATTGAGAAGAGTGGAGATTCAATGGGAGAAAGTGCTCCTAAAAGATATGCTGTTATCAAGAGTAAGACAAAAATAATTATAATTAATCCGTACTTCATTTTGACACAGAAACTTAATTTCATATTCGCATTCTAGCTCCTTCTGGAGAGAAATGTGTCCCAGTTGCAGTTGGAGGAACAAATCAGTCAACGTTAATCATTCAGGACAAAACAAGCTCACAAATCCTTGGAGTCGTTCTCCCATCAAAACATGGAGATAAACCCAAGAAAGGAAGTTCAATTGCTCTGTTCTTTAGAAAGTTTTACCATCTTAGTTATGTACGCTTGCAAGATCTTTGCAAAAGTTTACAAGTTGATGACGAGTTACTTCGGAAAATTTGGACGGCTTTTCAACAAGCAATTGCTAATCATTGTCATGATCTCATGAAATCTCGGCATTTGGATCAAATTATTATGTGCTGTGTATATGTTGTTGCAAAGGTAACTTTTTTCATTGTTAATATTTTTTTAGAATTAGTAGTAATCTTATATCTTATATTGAACTATTTGTTTAGGTTGCTGGAAACGAGAAGACATTTACTGATATCATGAAGTGTTATCGGATGCAACCACAATCTGCTTCACATGTTTATAGAAGCGTCATGCTTAGCCGACCAGACGAACGTGGAGATCTCATTAAATTCTATAATACTACTTTCATCACTTACATGCAAAAATATGCTTTACTGTTTTCAAACAAGGTATGTTGTATAATTATTATAAGTTATTCAAATACATTAACTATCTATTGTTATTATTCCTTCAGGACGATGCTGCTAAGGTTCCATTATCTCCAGTTCCACATCTTAAGGCTACTCCACTCTCTCCATGTCGTAAACTATCCAATCAACACTCTGTATTTGTTCGAACTCTTCGTGGACCCAAAACTCCATCGCCAGCCAAAAGATTGACGACAGCAGCTCAATTACAATATAGTTTCAGTAGTCGAAGTCCAGCAAATTCTCTCAGTGCAATAAATACTATGATCGGTGTTGCTGGTGATACTAAGTAAGTTAATTTTTTAGAATTTAATGTTATTAACTAAATCGCCATTAACTAATATTTCCTTCACCATTTTTTAGGCCCAAAGCTATTAAGCGTATATTTGCTGAAGGGGATGAAGCTGGAACATCTACAGAATCTCCAACCCCATCCAAAGTTTTTGCCAAAAAAATTCAAACGATAATTGAGGATCAGCAGGCTATGGAGTAATGTTGGACTGGAAAGCGTTATAAGCTTGCCTTATTCTTTATATGTAGATGTATAATTATTAACTTCTCATTGTTTATTCTAAAATGTATAAAAACAAATTAACGATAGGAGGAAGGAAAGGTTTGGTTGACTGTGTTCTATCTTCTATATGTATTATAATAATTAATATTTAGACTTGGGCTTGTGGGTTTGACAAATCTATATGTAATGATTAATGTATTCACTTTATACCACCAAAAAAGGTAGTTTTTTCTTTACTTTATTATACCCCATGAGAGACTATATTTAAGCTTAAACTAATCTTAAAATAATTCTGTAAATACAAATACTAAAATGTGTGAAAATGCTTTTATCTTTATAACTAACGTTTTTAGCAAATTATGTAACGAAATTAAATAAAATCGTTTTGGTTTGTTTTGTTTTTGAATTGAATATTTGAATTTATTCATGATTGTATTTGTAATTTATCTTGGAATTGGAAGACTTGGTTTTTTGTTTTCGTGAGATTAATTGGAAGACATTAATTATAATTACGATATGACAATTAAATCTTAATTCTTTGAACTCATTAAGTACATATTTAGCATTTACTATACTAAATCTATTGAACATTCAACTAGTTTCTTGATTTCTATTCACAGAGATGTGTAGCGCATTTGTATTATTGTCAGCTCACCATTACAACAATTGCAATTGGTTCACTTGGAAGACATTTTTTAACATGTAGGTTACTTTTTGGAAGACTTCGTTACAGTTACTTATATTTTACAATTACACTAACTTAAATCTAATCCTACAATTAACTTCAAAGTTTGGCTGATATTAGTACCTGCATCTGGATCTAAAAATTATTAGAAAGGTAGACCAATTGCATAGGCCTCAACCATTGCTCTCCCACTATCATAAATCCCAACAATACCAAATAAAACACCTAAGAAAATTATAAAGCAATCCCAAGCTACTACTTGGAGACTTAATGTATTCCCTTTCAATTTCAAATGAAAGTAACTTGGCCAAATAAAACTTAGCATTGTTCCAGTAAAATTCCCAATGAAACCCATAAGAATCCCAAAGTGTGGAATACTTACTGCCATAAGAATTGTGACTACAACAATGCTTACACGAAAAGCACAGCCAATTGTTGTGAGTTCTTTTTCTTTGTCAAATACAGAATATTTGGTTGAATTCTTGAACAAGATTTTCTGAAGTAATGCAACTGCTGCATAATATGGAAGTGGATAGGAAAGAACGGCTTTGATTACCAATATTAAATTTACAAGGGCTTTCCAAAATATGGGCAAATTGTTAGTGATAACCTGTGAAAAAATTTATCAGAAATTGATATATGATTCCTAATTTTAACTGTTATTTACGTACCTGCATTGTACTCTTTTGCCAAGTAAGAAAAGCAATATAACCAAATCCAGATTTGAATGCTGCAGCAGCATAATGACTCCAATCCAACATCCTTCCAAATTTCTCGGGCTCTATCATGTTCCCTTCAAGCGTTGGTAAAAATATGTGTGAAGTATAACTGAACACAATAATACCCAAACTAATTGGAAATGTATCCATGTCTAATGTAAATGAGACTTGACCCCATCCCCATTGACCAATGCAGGCTAAACAGTATGCAACCACGAGAAGATTGATTAAAAAATGGGCCACTGTGCACCAGAAACTCAGTGTGGAAACAGAATGTAAATTTTTGAGAAATGCACAAGGAATTAATAAAATTCCACAAAGCATCATCCATGATCTCGCATCAATTGGTGACTGAGGAAATGTACCTGTTAATAAGCATTGAAAGAAAGTGAGAGAATATTCGGTCAATTAGCATGTTTTTCTGTAGTACCAATCATTAAATCTCCACACAAAACAATGTATAAAATACATGTCATGAGTAGTTCTATACATTGGGCAGTGTTCACCAAGAAAGGTCCATATCGTTCTCCAAAACATTCCTTAGCAATTGCAACATATGAATCCCGAACTCTAACAACGACCCCATTTGCATCCGGTTCATAAAGACATTCCACCAAGATTTTCCCAGTATAACAGCATATATATGCTACTCCAATCATTGCAATTATTGCCCAGTATCCACCATGGAGGACTGCATAAGGTAGTGATACAAGAAACATGCCCTGTTTTTTTGTTAGAAAATTTTTTTTTTAGCAACAATGAATATTCCATTCCTGTAAAATTCCAACTAACCTGAATAGCGTTGGTAACATTCCAACCAGCTTGCCATTCTGTGATCTTATCTCCACTTGCAAACTCTCCTTCAAAACTCGATTGTTGCCTTTGAATGCTACCAAAATCTCGTAGCTCACTACTTTCTTTGCGTTTTCTTTTGAGAAAGTCTACATTTTCACCAGTGTGACTTAACTTTCCAATACATTCAGTTAAGCGTTCTTTAATTGATGTGAAACAATTGACAGCTATCGTTTGGAGAGAAGGGCGTGGAAGGGCCATGTTGATCTTGTTTTTGCAAAGTCCTCCTGGGGCTACAAGTCCTAAGAGCTTTTCACTACTGACTCAAAATAGGAACACCCAAGACTTTCTACTTTCTCCAAAAAGAAAGTTAACGTCCAAGCCAAGTACCACGCATGGCTAGGTCGATACTGTTTTATTCATGTAAATGCTTTGGAAATCCTTAGTAATTCTTTAAAAAGATGGCACCTCGATTACTAGTCAACAATTTGGAATAACATCGCATCATTCATCAAGCCAAGCCAACCAATGAATGGTATATTTTGTCTTATGTAATCTAATTTAATTATAAGAATTCCTATGGCTTCGCAAATTTGCTTTCACCTGCTTCTGTTACATTTCTTTCATCTACTCTATAATGTAAGATCGTGGAGTCAATACTTAAATATTTTTAGTTATTGCTATTAAGTTTAATGTGAAAATCAAATTTCTTGAAAATGGGTAAAAAGAAATCAGTCAAACAAATTGCCGAGGAGAAAGTGTACACTAGAAAAGATGTACTGTATCATCAAGTCGTAGTAAGTCTTAATTTGTGTAACTAATAATTAGGCAAATAAGTTTTCCAAATTTTTTTTTATGATTTCTAACAAACGGAGCAAGAAGAACTGGACGAAGAACAAGAATTTTTACAGAATAGAATAAATCTTGATGAGGTATTTCACTACATAGGAAATTACGGAAAGTACCAAAAGCTATTGACATGGTTAGTCGTACTTCCAGCATGCATTCCTTGCGGTTTACAAGGATTCAATCAATTATTTATGTCAAATGATTTAAAACATTGGTGTAAGATTCCTGAAATACTAAAGGAAGAAACAAATTTTACAACTGAGCAATTAAAATTTTTGGCTTTGCCCTTGCTGGTAAGTAGGGTTCTATTCTTCTATACAACAATAAATTGCTTTTTATATTCAATTCAAAGCTAAACAAAGAATGAGAAAAGTTGTTCATTAACTTATTCTTATTTCTCATCGTGCAATGAGTATTTTATTTGGACTGTTAAATAATTTAAGTATGTGTGATATGTTATTCCCTGTTGGTTCTATTATTATTGTAAATTTTATTTTACTACAGTTTTACTATTTATCTTTGTCCCTGGACACTTGCTTGTTTTAAGTTAAGCAATATCTTTTATTTTAGCCCTCAAGTAGAGTTAGTCTTTTTAGCATGAGATATCTCCATAGGCTTCCAGAATTCCATTTGCTCTCATCGTTAAACTTTTCGCAGAGGAGCTGATAGTCACAAATAGAATCTGGTCTAATTTTTGCTCTAATTTGAAATAAATATAGAAAAGAAAGTGAACTTTTCTTTTCAACTTTTAAATGCTTAAATGTTACGTCAAAAGTTGGCTATGCTGCTATTATACTTGTTTACATAAAGGATATTTGATTGTCTAATTTTAGATAGATGTTCTAGCCTTAGAGTCTGTCCAGATTTTCGTAAGTTTTACTTTGCTTTTTTTCCCAAAGAAAACTTTGTTATCTCAGCAAAAAGATTAAAGGAAAGTAAAAGATCTGATGGCAGGTTATGTCAACATAAGTTTCAATTATTAGAGTGATGATGTTCCTTGGGATGAAAACCTTTTCTTATCTAGATGTTTGTAGAGCTAATAAAGGTTATGTCTATTTGATATTATGGGTCTAGTAGTAGAAGGCCTTACGTTATATAACTTACAGACTTAAGTAAAAGTATCGTTTCCCTCAATATCACAGGATGATGAGCCAAATGAAACGAGTAGTTGTTTGATTCGCAATGTGGATTGGACAAGTCTTTTATATCATTCCATGGGGAATGAAACTGTTTTTGATGGAGACATTGACAAGAAAAATGAAATGACTTCTCCTAGAAGTACTTTTTATAAAGCTATTAGTTCATCCTACTCTATTTCTTTGAGTCGACCGAAGAAAGATTATGATGACTTGATGGATGAATTGAAAACAAAGTCCTGGCAGCTCATTTCATGTCCTAATGGATGGGATTATGAAGGAACCAATTCTATCGTCAAAGACGTTAGTTGATTATTTGCTTTATTTTACTTTCTCATAACTGCCAGATCATTTGGGAATTCTGCTCCGTTTGAAAAGATTTTTCCTATTACAAGGTATCCATTTGTGTATTACCTTGTACAGACTATATAAGTATACTTATGGAATCATGCAATATAATTAGGAGTTCTAAGAGGAAGAATTCCGATGAACTGGTACCATACGTGTATTCATTTTATATATCTGTTAACTTTTTTTCTTTGCAGTTTGATTTGGTATGTGGTCGAGAAATTTATCCAACCTTATCACTTTTTCTTGTGAATTTTGGAGGACTTATAGGAGTATATGCATTTGGAACTCTTAGTGATATGTAATTTAAAATTTTAAGAATTAAAGCTTTCATAACTTTTTAATTTTTGGCTTAGTTTAATTAGGGAAATTTGAGCATACTACACTTTTTGATGTAAGGAAGAGAAAGTAAAAGGAAGAAAGTTTCTCTTTAGATTTTCCTATTACTCTTCCTATTCTTTCAACAATGACAAGGTTTCTCCGCCTTTTTCCTCCTCAGTGATTTCTTTGCCAGAGACCTTTGAGTCAAGTTTCCAACTAAACTTATAGAGTAATATAATAAGAAAATAATAGAACGACTTTCTCTCTCAAGTGTTGTATTATGGAGTTCGAGTCTACTAACTATGTAAATCAAAGTCATTCAATCCGAAAATGTCTATCTTTGTTACACATGCATATGTAACATTATTTTCATGAACTCTTGGAAGAAAAGGATTTTCACTACTGTAGTATGTAGTACCTTTGTGTGAATCTTGTAACTTGGTTACTGAATCGGAATTGAACTTCCCAGTTAATGAGGAAGTCTGAATTCTAAAAGTGTTTTATATTGAATAAATGGGAGCCATGCAAAGAGAAAGTGAGCTCTCGGAAAAGGTAAAGGGAATAGTTGCAGTCAAGGACTTTAAATTTCTTTGTAATACGAGGAAAGTTACGTTTCATTTTCATTAAATCAAAGGTTTCGACTAATTGCAACTTATACTTCAATGCGTTTTAAAAAGAATTATATCTGATCACTTTTCAATTTTAAAAACATTTTTACCTTTAGAATGCAATGGAATAACGATTATTTTAAGCTCAAGGAAATAATTATTTGATTTTTGTTTTTTTAGTGTCGGTAGAAAGGCATCATTTTTTGTATGTCTAACATGTGAAATGATTGGTGGGATTGGTTCTACATTCGCTCAGGACTTTTGGACATGGACCCTTTTCCGAGTAGTTACTGGACTAACCGTACCAGCGATATATCAGATACCCTTCATTATATGTAAGCTTTACTTGGCTTGGATTCTTTTGCGTTAAATTGCTTCCAGTAATTGAACTAATTATTCCCTATTGAGGTTTGGAATTAGTTGGCCCAACTCATCGTGCATTTGTTACTGTAATGACAAGTTTTTTCTATGTTGGAGGAATGATGTTATTACCTCTAATTGCTTATTTGGAACCGAATTGGAAACGTTTATCATTATACACAACCCTACCATTTATTTTGTATTACGGATATATTTGGTAAGTCTTTTTTATTTTAATTGGTACAACTAGAAGCCAACAATTTCAAATGAAGAAATTTTACTAACAAGCTCCCCAGGCAGCTTATTAACAATCGAAATATTTCTTTTTGTTCAAAATTAATATTTTAAATTAAGGTTTATGCCGGAGTCACCACGGTGGTTATTGGCACAAGGACGCACTGAAGAGTCACTAAAGATATTAAATGACTTGGCTCGAGTTAATGGAAAATCTCTTCCAGCCTCTGTGGTTGACAAGATTGAATCTTTAGTTGTAAGTTAAAAAGGAGTTATTATTGTGATATTCATTTTATGACTTTCTTACTTCATTTTCATAGACTCAAATTCTAATGTAGTAAAAGTAAAACCTTTAGCCAATGTTTATATTCTTAACATTTTTATAAGATTAAATGAAGTCGAATAGAACGCCCATTAATTTTTTTTTCTTTGCATGTGTAAACTCATATTCTACAGGATCATCAGAAGAAGGAAAAGGTTAAAATGAAACAGGAGAGGAGCAGGAAGTCGGGAAGAGGAAATCAACGGAGTTTACTGGATTTATTTCGTACACCAAACATGAGGCTTAAGACTATACTATTAACTCTCTGTTGGTATGTACGTACGTGGCGTGTTATACCTAATATCTCATATTCTCAGAATTTTTTTTTAAGATGATAAGAAAGAAAAAAAAAGTAGTAGAATACTAAGAATCATAAATCTTTTGTAACTGAGAAGAAAAAAACTCGAATTGCTAGATAGTAAAATAGAAAAAAATAGAAAATATAGTTAGGCAGGTGGAGTAATAGAGCAAAAAGAAAGACTACTTTCTTCTCTCTTGATGAGAAGAAGAAAAGAGAAAGGAAAAGAATAAGAAAGTTATAGTGAGAAAGATTTTATGTGGATCGCATACGTTACCTTCATACATACATAACTTATGAATGTCTGAAATTTAATTTGATTTATGGAGTCTTATCGTTTACACACTGCTCTATAACCCGAGGCATCCGAGTCAATTTTCTGACAGTTTACGATTCTGCAAGTTTTTGAGAGACTATTATAAATTGCTAATCTTTTAATAACTTATTCTAAGGAAAATGATACAGGGTTTCAGTAAGTGAATGTAAGCGGTTGTTGAAATTTTTAATTACAGTACACACTAAAGGCTAGCGGACTAATTTCTCAAAAGTAACTCTGAAAAAGCACCCACTTTTGACTTCAAATCGTTTCTTAGTAATAAAAAAGTATTATTACAGTAATTGTTTCTAAACCCTCAGTTCCAAATGCCACTAGGTTAACTAAAACGTTAAAGTAAGCTGTAAAGTTTAAAAATTGCTCAATTCAAAAGTTTCATAATGTCAAGCACATTATATATGCAAAAGAAAGTCTCCAGCTAGTATATGTTTATGTTTTGAATAAAGGAGCAAATGGGATAGTTGAAATTTTATTTTTTGTTCTAACTAAGCTAATATTGCTTGTGTATGCATATTTATACTTGAGATTTTGTAGAAACTCTTTAAATAATATTTTTTTTTCTAGGTTTTCTAACTGTACTGTATATGTGGGACTGAGCTACTATGGGCCGTCCCTTGGTGAAAATCCATATTTGAGTTTCTTTTTGAGTAGTGCGATCGAAATTCCGGGTTACTTTCTTTGCTGGATATTAATGGATAGTTGGGGAAGACGTTGGCCATTATGTATCTGTATGCTTGTCGGTGGAATATTTGACGTTGCAACTGTTTTACTTTCTTCGGGTAAGGAATTATACTCTAAGCTTTTCTATTCCCAAATTTTGTTCTTATCATTTTTGTATTGAAGTGATCTAATGGATTTTGGGGTTCAATAAATGATAGGACGAAGAAGTTTAGGGGATTTTGTCATACTTCACAATTTACTACTTTAATTCATTTGCGGAATTGACTCGTAAGACTCTTTAGTGTTTAAATGTATCTTAAAAGGGGTTAAATTTATGTTGAGAGTCTTATGTCCTAAGGACTCATATGAAGCAAATCATTTTGATAAGAATAATAATTTCAGTTTTCCATCTCAAAGACTCAAACATAACATAACAAAGCTACTTTGACTGTAGCACAAAAAAAATCAAAATTCAGAAATAAAATAAAATATAAAACTCATAACTTTATGATGCTAAAAGGTACAATAGGTTTTATGTTCAAATAAGTAAAAGTTCTTTATACCTTTTGATTTGATTCCACATGATATTACGGCTTGAATTAAAATACAAATTGAAATTTTTTCAGGGCTGTTAGAGGCTAGAGAAAACATGACTTTTGTAGTATTCTATATTCTTTTTTCTTTAGATTTAAGATTGGAATGTTGTTGAGCAATCTCATCATTTTATGCATGAGTATTTTTAATAATATTACATTTACAGTTATATTATATCTGCATAGCTTGAGACTTTTCTATTTTCCAAGTGACTTAGGTAATATTTGTATCGTTTTTTTTTATCGTGTAAAATAATATAATGCTTACAATCCACGCTATCAATATCATTTCGCAAAGTTGAACAAAAAAGCACATCTTTTGAGTTTCAATATATTAAATATTATTCCGACTCTAGCTCAAGTTATTTTTTTCCGATTTGCTTTTTGCCTTTTTTTCTACGTTTTTTCTGTTAATATGAAATATTTTTCTCTATGACTGAAGAATAACAGATTTTCTTCTGCTACTTACACGTTTCTAGTTCTCACAGCTTGTTCTTCCGCTGTCTAGAAATCAAAGTCGACTATATAGAAAACACAAGTCTTACTAGGAAATAGTAGTTTCATGGAAAATGCGAGTCCGGACTCTATATCTATATTCTATATCTAGGAGTAACACGAAATAGTTTTTATTAGAAATTTTCTATTTCAACAATAACTACCATATTATACAATGACAATGGATTTGAAATTGAAAAAGAATACTTCTTATGTAAAATATGTCAAAAATAATATATATGATTTTTCATATTTCTTACTTTTCTATTTTTTCCAACATATTTTTCAACTTTATATCTCGATCTCTTAGGAATTGAACTATAAAATTATTAGCTGCCTCATTGGAAAGCAATATAAATTTTTTAAGGAAATGGAGCATGTTCCCTCAAATCCACTTCTGCTTCTGTTTTTTCAATTTTCTTTACTTATTATTTTTTTTATTTTAGATTCCAGTACGTTGCTTATGTGCTTTTATCTCATCGCCAAACTCGGAATATCAGCCTCATATTTAATTATTTATCCATTCGCTGGAGAATTATATCCAACTGAAGTAAGGGGAATTGGACTTGGGTTCTCAGCTTATATCGGTGGAATTGGCCTTTGTTGCATACCATTAATCAATTATTTAGTAAGTTTAGTTCGCCAAATATTGTTGTTGGCAAGTTTTTTTTATACCATTGTTTTATACTTTACTTTCTCAATCTTGCGTGGGGATTATATTTGTTTTCTTTCACTTCTTTCCTCTGCTTTTTACTTTTAGGGAAAGCACAATCTTATAATACCACTCGTTACAATGGGATTACTTTCTATAATGGGTGGCGTGGCTGGACTTAGATTACCAGAAACTTTAAATGCACCATTGCCCACTACGCTAGAGGAGGGAGAAGAATTTGGGAAATATTTCACCTGGCAGGATTGCTTTCGTTGTTTGTCTTCTACTAAAACCCAAGAGGATGACGATGAAGCATTTTATTCTGAGTTAGTCCCATTCCATATTTTACACATATCAAAATGTTCAACCTGTCATTGTTAAGTCCTTGTTTTGGTACAGTAAAGAATGGCTATATTGTTCTGTTGATCAATCATTTAAACGTTTGCGTGAACGTAAGGATATGCTCAAATAGATTGATATTGATGAAGCAAGAAAACTCTTCACAATTTCAATCATATACATTTTGCATAACTACGATACAGTAGAGGAGATGCAAAATATTTGTATAAGATAAAAGCTATCCCAATTTTGAGGCAGTAAAATTATCCTGAAATGTGACACCACAACCTAAAGATTGATGGACAGGTTTTCTTAAGAGTTACACTTACAATCTACAATTTAAATTTATCAAGTATTATTTCCTAGATCCTCATCGGTACTTGACTTTGCATAAGCGATCGTTGTGTAATGATTTATGCAAGGACAGTTTAACATTTCTTGGCTGTTTTTGTATCTTGTATAGTATAGCTATTTAAGATATTTCTCTTAACAGGAAGAACAAAGAGAAACAACTGTGAATAGATAATGGATTTAATTTAACAAAATTATATTTTGAGCCGAGCAGCTTACATTTGAGCTCTGCTCTAGAAGACTTCTTAAAAACCCTCAAATCTATGGTTTCGTTTCATGAATTACTTGGGGTTTGTTTAACTCGTTCATACTAATGTGTTTCAAGAGTTTGAAACTAAAATGCCAACTTCACATTTACGAAGTTACGTCTTGACATTTTTGGTGAAAAACTATTGCAATAATAGTCTCTTTGCCCTTTGTCATATGTCGCTTTCATTTCATCTGGGCGTGGACTGTCATTCCTTTTGTTTATCGTGCATAATTGTCTAAATCTAATGCTTAAAGTAGTAGAACGGAACGAGGATAAATAATATACAAATCATTAATCCATTGTCTGCCTTGAAAAGTTGAAAAAGAAGTAGCTCATTTAATTTTCCAACTCAGATAGGAAATGCACATAGTACTTTTACTTCACTATTGTTTTGTTTATTTATATACTAACGTAAATGTAGGTGCTCCAAGTTCTCAATTTCTTTAAAACGATTTCATGTAAATGGAATTCCCAAATCTTGTTTCCATTATTTTTTTTGTTTGTTTGTTCGTAGGATGGACTCAACGTCAATTTCGAAATTCCCGAATGACCAGGATGGAGAAAAACAAAAAAATTCAAGCCGAAGAAACAACAGACCAGAGAATGAAATAATTCAACTTGAAGACATGAGGAATGTTTTTATTCCTTTTGATGAAAAGGAAGGAAACGAATCTGACAAGCAGTTAGAATTTGATGACAGATCAATGGGCATTAGTCCTGTTTCTCCAAGTCTAACCATTTCACAAATGAATGAATCAACAACATCCCAAACAAACAATCCCGAGATCAGTAACATGAACAACTCTCCATCAATACCCGCAACAGCAAGCACTTATGCTACTAATCGTAGGAGTACAAAGAGAAAGCTTGTTCGTCAAGGAAGTAGTACTTTTGAAGCACCCACTGATTCAAGTGGAGCGTTTATTATTACGCCGTGGTGGTAGAAAAAATTACAAAGAAAGTATAGCAACAATCAAGCTTTTATAGATGAGCATCTTTTTGGAAATAGTTATAAAAGCTCATGTACTTTTGCACTTTTCAAAACCGATCTTTTTATGGAATACATGCATTTTGTAAAAATGTTTCAAGTAATCGCAAAGTGGATACTACACAGAGAAAAAAAAAGAAAATCTCAGGCGTGTCTAGAACCCAGGAGTCGTCATTACTTTTCAGCTTTTTGAACTTTATGATGACTAAAAGTCGTAGTCTTTAAAGAATTATCACACCTCGCTGGAAAAAAAAAGTTTTTCTTTTAGTTTGAAGTACCCTGCCAAGAGAGAAGTAGTATTAATGTCGAGACTTCTCTTTTCCTTGTTCTCACCCTGGTGAAAGCTTACTTTCACTTTTATGACAATAGATTAGATAATACTTTCACTTTGCACTAAGGTTACTTTTCTTTGTGTAAATGAGGTGAGTAAGATGTTACTATGCATTAAGTTGATAAGTTGAAGAGAAAGCCGCGTAGCGAAGCGGAGCGTAGAGTGAAAGTAGATAGTAATCAATTGAATGATTAATCATAGTAATTGAAGATATGAAGTAATTGATGTTCAAATGTGTTCATGATAAGAAATAATC
>JAQGCY010000093.1:0-30238 GCA_034700645.1 Xenylla mediterranea | reverse complement strand
GGAGCTGGTAAACATAAACGCAGTGTTCAAGGAGCTGGTAAACATAAACGCAGTGTTCAAGGAGCTGGTAAACATAAACGCAGTGTTCAAGGAGCTGGAATGTTAGTATTTTTTCAATGAGAAACCGAAACATTTATTATAAGCTTTTTCTTGGTTTTTATTTATACAGGTTAATTGGATCGGTGAAAGTTATCTTCCTAGCCTTGGCGTTTGTATTTATAGGAATGAAATGTTTTCCTTAAATTGAAAAATGAAGACATTATAAAACTCCTACTTCATTTTTTCACTTCTTTTCATGTTTTCAAATCCAATATAGCGATTAATTAAAGTAAGTTATTAATAAATTAAAAGAAGAATAAAGGCAATATGGTTTCGAAATAATTGTCCTGATATCTATTCTATTAATTGGGTAGATGTCCTATTCTCTACAACATTGAAAGTTATACTCGATTGGAATGCGAATAAAGATAAACCTTGTATTTTTACGAAGAAAGTTTTCTAGCTTCAAGTTGGTGTTTGTTGGTGTTTATACAGACTTTGGTATTGGAAGAAGTTGGAGAACATTTTGATTGAATCTGACCTCAAAGTTGTAAATTAGCCTATTGTTTCCATAGAAAAATTACGTCAAGAATTTAATTAAGATACACTGAGATAAAGTTTCAATGAGACTCGATTTATTTCCTGAGTTGAGTGCAAAAATTTAGCAATTGCATTATTTGCATTCTTTCAATTTTTTCGTGTTGGATAAACATAAACAAACACTTAAAATGCTCCTTTTAAGTCATTTAGTTTACATGTGGCTGTTAATTTCCATCGCCTTCACGCATTTTCAAGAATCTGCATCTGAAATTATTAGCTTCAATAACACCGAATGGCTGAACGATTTTGCTTTTGACCAATTCCAAAATGAAAGTTCAAAGTTAAGCCGTCGGCGTCATGCACGACAAGCTGTGTCTACCTCTACACCAAACCCTAATATGACAACACCGTCTGAATTAGACAAACCTGAAACAGAATGGGTGGGTGACATTCCATTCCCAATTAATACTTTGGAGGATAACATATGTACGAATTGTCCTGAAGTAAGAAATACAACTAAGACTTTTACTTTTTCATTCTAATTAAAAAATTGGAATTGTTTAAATTAATGTCTCGTAATTTAGGAATGGAGAACTACTGAAGTGACAACTGATTGGAATTGGATCTGGGCGGAAAATGCTCGACACAACTTTTACCGAAGGATGCATGGAAGTCCTGATTTGATTGTCAATTTAAAGGTTAGTCGAAAAGTATACAAGAGTGACAGAAGTTTTGAAATAAAAATTTTGACACTTTTCTACGGATGCAAACATTATATAACGGGACTCGAGACCACAAATTTTAAGAATGATTTGCTTTTTTAGATCTGTAAATGTGCTCAACTCTGGGTAAATAAACTGGGTGCAAAACAGGGAACAGGGCATTCTGGATATTGCCTTGAAAATGGGATAGGAGGTGGGGGTAATATCAAATCAATCCATCCAGACAACCCAGCCTCAGGATGGTGGAGTGAAATTCAGTGGTGGGATTTTGATAAGGGAACTTCAATTAGCCCATATAATTGGGAACCTTCTGGACATTTTATCCAAGTTGTTTGGCCAGGTAAACTTACTGAAGACCATAATAAATTTAATTTATGATTAGTTTAATCTATTAAAAGTATTTCTCTAGGACATAAGTACCATTGTACTGCATACATTCATACGGAGCATGCAGGAGCCGCATTTGGTCAATACGATGGTCCACCAACTAAAGGTAGAATGTTATGGCTTTATCCACCAGTTACAGATCTTGAACAACTCCTTTCCGGAAGTGGGACGTAAGTATTACTGTCTCTTATAATTGATGTATGCATGCACGCATTTCATATTTGTTTTTGTATTTTTACGTTCAGATTAAATGGATCAGGTCAATGTATATTATTTCTCTTGATGATCGGAGCAATTGGAATGATTTATCTTGCTTAATCACTTGAAGAAATACAATTTATTGTACATACATAGTGGAACGCGTTGTATAACATAACTAGTATAATTTTACTTTCCCTATTCTTTTCCTTTGCATGATTCACTGTTGGTTTTCGCCAATTGTCCATTTTTTTCCTTATGAAATGGATATTGTCCAGTCGAGCATTGAGCACAAAAAAAAAACAATTAACAAAAATTATTTTTGCACTAAATGCATCGATTTTAGTATTTTTGTCTGCCCACTGCCGACTAAAAGTAAACAAAAGCCAACACTGATTCTTTGCAAAGGAAAAGTATAGCAGTGTATCTTCAAACTTATTGAGAAATTACCAAAATACATCAATTATTGTTTTCTATCCATTGGAACCTTTAGTAATCTACAATTAATTGTAGATTCTTTGATAATTTTTAGATTGTAAGATTTAGAGAAGAGGAAGACTAAAGTTAAGAGAGATTTCAATTAATCATCATAGATAATCCCACAAAACTTATCGACTCTTATTAATCTCACAAACAAATGCTAAAAATCTTTCGACAAGAAGAATATCCCACCGAGTTAAAGTTTGCTTTTACGTGTTTTAATTTAAATCAAAGAGATCAGGATACAGGAGGTGGGATATAAAATCTATGTCAAACGATGTCAAATTAGCCCGAATAATTCTGCATTTATTTTTCACAAATCCAACCCAACATAACATTACTAATATGGAAACGCTTCTACTTTAATAATTAAAATCAAATAACATACCAAATTTACACTTTTCTTAATTTTTTAAAGAATTCTTCATCATCTTGTTCCATACATTACAAAATTAAGCTCATATATCTGAATCTGACTATTTTTGAAGCTACAAAATATTTATTATGGGATGTTTACTGTGTAAATCTGGAGAGAAAAGAAATGACTCAAAACTGAAGGACATTAAATTGCACGATCTCCCTAGAAGAGTAATTACAAGATAACTAGCTACTACTAGATAAACAAATCAATCATCAGTAAAAAAAGATTTCTTGATTTTGTTTTAGGTACGAGAAAAGGTATTCCGATTTTTGGATCAACAGACGAAATTATCTGTAAGGTCTGTATGCTCAGAATTCCGGAGTGAAGTTGATTTTGGGGCAGGACTTGGTGTCAAAGTAGATGATAAAGTTGAAGGGAATTTGGAGTTTGTTAAATCAATTGAATCAACTAGCGCTTCAGTTTTTCACATCAATGACGCAATATTACGAAATGTAAAGGAAAATGAACAGAAGAATATAATTTTTAGGTATGCACGATTTCTGAGAGAAAGCAGTGAAAATCTTTTAATGTGTTTATTTTCTGTCACAGATGTAAGCAAAATGTCCGAAATCTCGACGTTTGGTGCTTTGTATCACCTCGACTATTTTCTGAGCTTATCTTACCTCTAAATGAAAATTTAGTTTCCCTTACATTCCATTCCTTGGCATTTATGACTCAATATGTCAACATATTTCCACCTGAAGTTGAAGTACCATTTAATCATTACAAATTTTCAACACTTCAATCCCTTGCTGTACATTATGGATATTTCAATTGCCCCTTTGCAAATTTCCACAAATTTAATGATAATATGAGATATCTACTAAGAACACTTTATTCACCAGTTCTTAATACATTTCGAGTTTTTAAAGATACGCAAGTATTTGCTGAATTGTTTGCTGGAAATCGAAAAATATCACATCCAAGTTTAAGATGGGAAAGTCATCCACTGAAATTATTTATTGAGAAACATCGTTCAACAATAAGAAATTTGGAATTATTCTTTTATCGTGATCATTTTACACTAGAGGAACAAAGCTACAAACTTCCTGGAAGATTATTTGAATATAGAATTTTAGTACCCTTACTCCTTGAACCAATTCCTCCAGACCTATGGTCAAGTTACTATCAAAAAATATTAGAATGTCAAAATCGACTATCAAAATTAAGTATAAGCCTTGAACTATATGGAAGACCAAATGAATATTTTAATATCCTTTCTAAAACTGTTATACCCCTAAATTATAATACGCTCAGAGAACTTCGGCTATTTTCAGTTCATCGGAAAAAAGTTGGAGAACATAAACTTGATATTGAATTGGACTTTTCAATATTTTCAATTTGTAGTGGGTTACGAGAATTTGGGTTTAGTTTAACAAAAATTGGACATTTCCATGGATCTGTTGATGTCTTCCATGCAGTTTCAATTAATTCTCTTCCTAGCTCTTTGAGGGTTGTGGAGCTGATAGTATGTATTGCAAGCAAATGCAAAACCGAATTTTACTTGCTATTGTTTCAGATATTTTACAATATATTTTTCATTTTTAGGGGATTCATGCATTATCCAGAGAACTTGAATCCTTAACAAGGTTCAAGGAGCTGAGGCGTGTAATTATTCTTGATGCTGGAACTCAATTAAATAATGGAATTTCATTTGAAACTGCACGAAGTCTTCTTACAAATCCAAAAATCCAATATGTGCATCTTCGAAGATTTAATGAGGCTGGGGAATCTGGAATCTATAAATTAATGGAAAAATTTGATGGGAGGAACAAATATGAAATTGAAGTTGAGAATCCAAGGTCTAAAATAACATGTCTGGATGGACTTCCGTGCTGCAGATGCCTATTTTGTCTGGATGAAGATAGAGTTAAACTAAATTGAAGAAAAGGGGTGATTTATGATGATACAGATATATTTTGTATATTAGACTATCCACGTTGTACACAAATGATTCATAAATGTATGGATACGAGTCAAAGAATAAAATTTTGTCTTTGATTACTGGTAATATGTATTTGTTTGTGTAAATAAAAATGAATCCTGGATTCATCTGGTTTCGTAAACACAATTTATTTCTTTAGTTGATGTGCATTGAAAATTGAGAGTTTGTTTATCATAAAACATTTCTTAAGGATAAGAATATCACAACCCATTCGCATTTATAAAGAATCAGGAACATGAAAATTGGTATCAAGTCGTGGTTTATTTTATCAGGATAAAATGTTGAAATGTAAGTCATTATGATTTATGAGTAACTTGTTCATTCTCATTGGTAGCTTGAATGGAAATGAAATCAAATAAACGAATTAATAAAACTTTACTTCACTTTAATAAAACGAATTGATTCTTGTAAACCACTGAATGTAAGCAATAGTCAATAACTTAGAAGATGTTAATAAATTCTTATCGTATCTTAAATTATCAAGCAAAGTTTGCTAAGCAAACTCCCGAAAAGTGGTCAGTCTAACACAGTGTTCACTAAAACATAGAAGTAGGAAAAAAATTCAAAATATTTCAAAATTCAATAAAACAATATCAGTTCCAGAAACGTACAAGGGGGATACAAACTTTATGCCTTTGCAATCATGAGTTCTGGAATACTATTCATTGTCTGTAAGAATTTAAAACAACTTATTTTATTTTTATTATATTGTGAACCTGTATTTAAAAGGAATATAATTGCTTCTTTTTATTTTTAGCCTTTCTTCTCGTAGTTTCGTTTAAGGCATTAAATTGTGCTGCTACAGGGAACGCTCAACCAGTTGAAACTTTTACCGATGAATCCACAAAAGAATTTGACAAGAAAAATATTGCGGAATGGTACGGTGGAGTTTTAACTCGAACTACACTTGGATGTCCTCTGAAATTGAAAGACACGACACTTGTCCCTGTTTCCTTTTGGTCCACGAGAAATATAACAAGCATTAAAGCTTACCATTGCCGGGCGACTAGATTAATTAGAGATAAAAGGACAATTGGAGGAAGAGTCCCCATTAATTTTTGGGAGGAATACGTTAATGTTCCAGCAGAAACTTGTAAATTAATAGTGGCAAATTTATTTGACGTAACAGTAAACAGTACGGAAAACATTGAAATTGTTCATCCGGGTCAACGAAATACAAAGCATACATTCGTCAGACATCCAATAACCAAAACGTCCTCAAAACTCATTTATGAGTACAGTGAAGTGGATATACCGTTCGATAAATTGTCCAACAAGCTGATAAGCCCAATCCTTGCTAAAGACTGTCATATTGGGGAAGATTCATCTTGTAAAACAATTGATCAGGGAGTAATTATTTGGGATCTAAACAAACCCAAAACAAATATAATAATGAATTCAATAACTGAAAATTTCTGCTTTTTAACTGCAGAAACTATACTTTGTACAAAGTCTTCCTTTGCCATTCTTCCTGTTCCTCAGGTTGACCCGTCAAGGGGACTAAGAAAGAACCACACAAAGCTGTTACCAGCCCCCTAGTGTATTGGTG
The DNA here is from genome assembly GCA_034700645.1 of Xenylla mediterranea. Taxonomy (NCBI): domain Eukaryota; kingdom Metazoa; phylum Arthropoda; class Collembola; order Poduromorpha; family Hypogastruridae; genus Xenylla; species Xenylla mediterranea. The sequence continues at coordinate 23,957 of JAQGCY010000093.1, read as the reverse complement.
AAGATTCAATTGGCACAGGATCCTGAATCAATCCTCGACAGAAGTAGCGTGCAATATTCAACAGCGAAAACTTTAAATTATGATTTTGTAAAAATGGTCGACACAGTAAAAAACTCTTCTCGTGTTCTCATTAGAGTTGTCGAAATTGAACCTGCACAGGAACTACCTTGATTACGTTTATAATTGTTAAAAATATTCAACAAATTAATAATGTGGTTACTTATAATTATAAAGTCAAATTATGATAAGTAAACAAATGCATGTAAGCATATTCAATTAGAGTTTAGTAAATAGAATTGGTAAAAGGTAATTGGTAATCAGAAATCAAGCCCATTTAACCAACTGGCTTTAATTCACAAATAGTAATAGATACAGATGCATTTGTCTGTTTTAATCCTAATGAGTACAAGGGTTATTATGAATAGTAATAGTATCATGAATTCAACAAAAAATTTAATAAAGTTAAAATAATTTTGTTTATATTCACGAGTAACAAGAACTTTTTTGAACTACACAGCAAACGCCCATTATATTTGAGAAGTCAAATAAGTTGTTTAATCAAAGTAAAAGTGTAAAGTTTCTCCGTTAAATTTAACCTTCTTCGTAATCGTAAAAGCCCAAATTTCAGGCATTTATTTACTTCATTAGTTTTCATAGTAGGAATGCAAAGCAAAGCAGCAAAATGGACGCAAATTTGAAGGGCATATAATTTACTAACATTGAAGGAGTAATGACTTTGGGAGAGTAGAAACCCTGGCAAGGATACTTTTAAATAAATAAGTTCTAAATTCTACTTATCCTAAAACCATATAAACTATAAACATAAAAGTATATGTTTTCAACAGCAAAACCTCTTCAGTTTCAATTTACTTAAATAAAAATCATGTAAGATTCGTGATCAAATTGTCTTCAATAACTTTTATTGAGTGGCTTCTTCTTACTCTCGTACAACTGAAATACAAGCATAAGTAAAGGAAGAAGAAACTTTTTCTTTGCTGCTTTCCAAAAAAAGTTCTGGAATTTTTCTTTTTGATTTATTTGATGTTTCATCTCTTTACTCTTTTCCTAATGCAGCTCTAAAATTTATAGGTAGAATCTATATAGCGATGAAGGATAAACTTTCTTCGTCTAGCCAAAAAGTCGTATCGTGTAGCATGTATGTCTATGTCTGTTCAACCACAATGTTTCCACAAAAGAGGATAAAGGAAAAAAAAATCCATGTACTTAAAGATTACTCTGATTCTGATCTCAATCTGAAATTCAATATTTTCTTGTTAGTTTTTGTAATGGAATTATTTTTTGTTACATTTCATTTTCCATATCCATTCCAAACAAATGAGTCAACTTTCACCAGGCCGGAAATTGAGTAGAAGCATCCAGAAAACTTTAAGTAACCAAAAATATCTCAAGTTTAGTCAGTCTAGTGGTTCTTACTTCTGATAAGCTAAGCTTGAGTGAAAATGAGTAATTGTCTGACAATTTTAGATTTTTGCAATTTGTGTCTGTTAGTAAATAAACTCATAGTCATAGTCATATCTTCTTAAAATTTGTGAATACTAATGAGAGTCATGCAATGCAAAATCTACGGGAGGTAATTCAATTTCATTATATTTTTTTCAACATGGAAGAAAAGAAAACTAACCTTCTACACATTATTTTGAGTAATGTAACTAAAATTATCTTACAATAGAATAGATAAAAGAAGTACATGCAAAGGCAAATGCAAAAAACCCAATGATTTTTTTTTGATTTTTTCTCTTTGGTACTCTGTAACCTTTTGTGACTTGAAAGAACTTGAAGTTAAAAGTTGTAACAAAAAAAAATATAATAAAATTATACAAGTTCGGTAAGAATTATTATAATTGAAATCACAATCAAGAAAGAATTATAAGAATACGAAATACTTGTCTTCTTGGCTTTTAGAGCAGACACACCGACAGAGTGTATAGACATTAGACAGACAGACAGACAATACAGAGGAAAAATGCATCGAAATCTTCACATCATCTCAATGTTTTGCCTTTTTACAAGTGATTGTGATTCTTCCTATTGTTCTCAATCTCAGGATTAAAATAAAATGATGGTGAAGAAGTATTGTTGGAATTGTGAAGAGTGTGAATTTCTCAAAGTCAAACTTTGTAAAAGCAATGACAAAGTTTTTTGGAAAAATTTCAAGACAATAAACAGTATGATTTGATTTCTTGGAGAATAGATTTTCTGTGGACAAGTTTTTACATAGTAGTGAAAGTACAGCACTTCTTTTGGAATTATGTTCCATGGTCATAAAGTTTATGTAGTTTACAGTTTGCTAATGTTAATTACGCTACTTAAATTTGGGACAGAAGCCCAGGACAATAATTTATTTTTAACTAAAACAAATGAAATTAAAAAGAATCCTCCATCCTTAAATAATGGCTCCAGGCCCCATCCACACCAGCCTCATCAATTACAATTCTCACCAGATGAACTACGTAAAGAATTAATTAAATTAAATATTTTACAAAAATTAGGACTTTCTGAAAAACCCCATGTAGACTTAATGTCACATAAGATCTCAAGAGACTTAGTATTAGAAACACTCAAAAGAACTGAAACAGAAAATTCAATAAGTAGTAATAATAGGAATAGTGGGAGTGGAAATGAGTCTGAATTAATTAATAATTATGCTAAGACTTCTGAAATCATATCATTTCCTGATCAAGGTAAGAATTACAATTACCTAATATACATACATATTTGAAACAATAATCAAATATATGATAAGCCTGTAATAAAAAAAACTCGTTTGCTTGGATTGCATTTAAGGAAGAGTTTTGATAAGGAGTGAAACAATCACATAATAATCTTTAATGTGATTGTAACGTACTTTAAATTATTAAAAAAAAATGGAAACATCTTAACTTGTCAGATTTTTTTTTGCATAAATCTTAACACGTGTGCTTTGGACCAGTGGACCTATGTATAAAATATTATCAACAAATAGATTAGGACCTTCTAAAACAAATTTGTTGTCCTAATTTTCCTTATTGAATTAGATTTATGTAAATATATTCAATTTAATGCACTAAAGACCAAAGACAAGACAACACAAATAAGTTTTAAAGATAAAAAGCATTTGCTTGCCTCCTATAAAGAAGATTTTACCTTATGGGAATTTATTTAAAGAGTAAAATCAAAATTTCTTTGCTTGTACAGCAAATTAAAACTTTTTTTTTGAAGTGTAGGTGTGAGATAATGCTTGTACAATACATAAATAGCCTCATCAATCAAACAACTTTACTAGTTAAGAAAAGGGGCAGAGTATTTAGTAATTATTTCATCCATCATTTTGTTAATTGACTTTTCTGTAGGTAATTTAATTAGTATAACTAATTCTATGGCTTCCATTTTGAATGAACCAAAACGTGATGCATATGCAATGTATTGCACTTCTTATGCTTTGTTTATGCAAAAGGTTTCAAACAATAGAACGAGCCCAAAAGAGATTCAATAATTTTGCATTCTATTGTTGTGGTCGGTCGATGAATACAAATTGATTAAATAGTGTCTAGACTATAGACAGAGAGCACAATGCATGTAGAGTTAGATTGCCAACACCCACAGAAAATCATTGAAATTAAGATTATGATTAACCCTTTACTTTTTCACTCCGCATATCACAAACCTATGTAATAAAAATGTCTTAAAATATAATTATAGTTAAATAAGTAAATTTGAAATTGATAATTCACTTATTTAATTCAGGTTTTTTTATGATGTGGATTAATTATAATTAATTCTCTTTTTTCTTTTTATTATTTTATTAGGACCAGTTTTAAATGGTGAAACGCTCCTATCGTTCTCATTTGCAGGGAATAATGCCTTTGGGATGGGTGTACGAGTTAGAAAAGCACATTTATGGGTTAAAATGGACTTTAGGTCATTGTTAGGTCGACAGTTTGGTCATTTACTTCATCCCAAAGGGATAACACTTTATGTCTTCCAAGTTCAAGGAAATTTTACAACAACAGAACTCCAACAGAATCAACCAGAATTGCATCTTCGTCCACAGGTACGCCATGCCATACGCGTATTAAGAGAAAGACTTAAATGACGATGCTTAATAGTTTTGTTTGATACTTTTAAAATTCTCATTAAAAGTGCACGTAATGTACTTAGATTGCATGCAATAATTTGACAACTAACATTAGCTATTCGTAGTAATTATGTCATTTTTTATTTACGCTTTTGTAACATTTTTATTTCCAGTAATTTGATATTTATTTATTTATACAACGAGATTGAGAAAAAAAACTGTTTTCTTTTCTTTTTACTAAATAATTTGCTTTAAAAACCACACCTTTTGCAAATACAGGTTTAAATTATTATTTTTTAACGTGTTAGCGCAGAGCTCATGTACTTGTACTGAATTCTATCGTTAATTTTAAAGACTCAATTTATTTTATGGACATGCAATGTAATTGCAGTTTATTATTGCGTTTGGAACAAGGTAAATGAGACATGCTTTCAAAATTTTGAATGCACTACAATTAGGCAGTAATTATGTAGTTAGCGCAGTTTAATTGCATTAAAAATAAAATGTTATTTACTATGCTATGTAGAAAATTCCATAATTTCATAAAGATTTTGTTTTAATGTTCGAACAGGACGTTTCACTGGACCTCGTAGTTTCCAAAACTCTTTCTCCAGAAACTCTTGGCTGGCAGAAACTGGACGTCACTTCAGTAGTCCAAAAATGGTATAATAAATTTAGCCGTCATAGAATTCGACATCACAATAATCATCACGGAAATAGTCGTGGATCCTCCTCTCCCGTCTCCAACAAATTAACACTTTTAATAGACTGCTCTGGATGTGGAAATTCTGTACATCCGATTACATTTAGTCATTTAACTCCAAAAACCAATAACAACGGTGATAATAATAGCTTAGAAGATTCTGCTTCAACATTTCTAGAACCAGAATTCCAAAGAATGCTCAATTCTAGAGATCCAGCAGCAAATTTAGATAACTTAAGTGAAATTCCATTCCTAGTACTGGAAACAGAATCCTCACCAAATGTTAAAAGAAATCGGAGGAGAGCTCTCGAATGCAGTGCACGTGTAAAACAATGTTGTAAGCAAAAGTTTTTCATTAGTTTTCAAGATTTAGGATGGGATGATTGGATTATAGCACCAAGAGGCTATTGGGCAAATTATTGTAAGGGTCATTGTGGTGGGTCTCACCGGACCCCAGACTCATTTATAAATTATCATACACATGTCCTGGAAGAATATAGAAGAACAGAAGCTGGACAAATTGAATTAAATGGAATTACCCCATGTTGTGCTCCAACAAAATTTACCTCAATGTCACTCATTTACTTTGGACCCGAATTAAATATTATAAAGAAAGATTTACCAAAAATGATTGTAGATGAGTGTGGATGTCCGTGAATGATAAGAGAAAAAAAGATCCGACCCAAAAAGTATTTTGTCACCAAAATTTGGAACAGCTCAAGACATGATTCTTCTCGCTGGTTCGCAAACTGTTTGATTCATGTTATAGATTACGTTTCCAACTGTGGTGTACAAGTTCCAAATATGCAATCAAGGAAGATCCCAGCTAGCCAACTTGGGTCGGGCTAATAAAAAAGACTGTAGATACATAATTATTATATAACTATAAATTTAAGTTAGTAAACAATTTCATGTCGTTTTAAATACCCTCCCACCGATGGTGTACTTATTTAACATAAATAAATTGCATTGCATAAAAACATTGTATTTAAATCCCTGTGATAAACAATGCAATTATCTTTACAAAACTTGAAACCAAGTTCGGAGTCAACAGAATTAAAATAAAATGAAACAGTATTGTAATTTATTTCCTTGCAGTAGCAACTACCAAGCCAAAAAAGCAAAAGTAGTTAAATTAAAATTGTATAAAGAAAATTGTGCATTTTATGGATACATAGTAAAATAAAAATGTTTTGTTTGTTTGTTCCATCCTCTACTATTAAATTATACGACCAGTTGCAATAGGAAAAAGAGTCGTAATCGTTGATATAAAGGAGAATTAATTATAATTTTTCTCAGTACAAAATGCTACAAATCTGTGAATTTGTTACATAGTCCCAGCCCAGTCTTAAATTTAAAACTCTCAAAGTATATAGCTTTTGAAAAATCATTAAATTGATTAAATGTGTCTTTTCTATTGCTAATGCTAATTTACTGCATATGATCCATTATGATTATTCGCTCGAAATACTTTGCATATTCAATTCCAATGTACAAGGAAAAACAGCATGATAATTTTTGACAACAATAATTAGGTTTATAAGGATTTAAAGAAGAACTTTGGTTTTTGCATTATGATCTTCAAGTCTGACCTTGGATTCTATTCTCTGGATTAAAATATATTTGTTTTACTGGAACTGGAACTTTTTTTTATTACTTACATACAAAGCATTCCATGTTATGTGTAACTAATAAAAAGCCAAAGTACAAGCAAGGACGAACGTGGACGACAGACAGACGCCGCTGTAACTTTGTAAATTGTAATTATTATTACTACGATTATAAAGAAACATACATAAATTAATGCCGGTCGGCTTGATGTTGACGAAGATCAACTTAAGAAAAGACAATCGATTCCAGTTCCAATTAAACCTGTCAATATATAATGTTTTCCAATGGAAAGGACATCAAATTAATATAATTATTATAATCTCTCCTCAGCTTATTGTTATTGTTTTGCATATAGCAGGAGTATAAGCGATTGAATTGTCAGTTAGCATAAATAAAGGATTAAAGTAATCAAATAAGAAAAATATTAATCCATTTTAGAAAAATCCCCAAATTGACTAAAGTAAAAAACATAAACTCGAAAACTAGTAATAGAAAAAAATTTCCATTTCTCTTTCCACTTTACGATGTTTCTCCAATATGTCAAAACCCAACCAGAAGTTCTGTTAAAATTCAGTTCCAAAAACAATTTCAAGTTCCATTACCTAGTTTCAAATTAGCAACTATTGAAATTTGGAAATAATGAATAACAATTATAGTAACACAAGTTTTATTGTCTTCATTATTCATTTCACATCAACAAAAAATAAAATAAAAGGTTTTTAGATCAGTCAATCACTAGAAATATTTAAAGCAATATCAAATACTCTTTTGGTCTAGTATCGTGTTCGTAATTACAAAAAAAAAACGCATCGAAAAAGTTTAAAACAAGCTAAAATTAAAATAAAACATAAGGTACGGTAACACATGATAACAAAATGAGAATCACAACGCAACAATGTATAATTTAATTTCATATGTGAATGGAAAAACGTTATTTTAAAAGGAAAAATCGGTATTTTTTTTACCAATTTTTCATCATTTTGCGCACTCTCATATAAAATTAAAATTTTCAGTCATTTAAAGATGAACTATTAAGACTTAGGCTAAAAGTATAAAAAAATGCTTGATCATGAAAATGGTGTAATTGTTTAACATGTCTTATTACACGTCCAGCTAATAAATGTTTTCCATATTTAACCCCATCATTCCTATCTCTAGCTAAACCAACTAACATAAGCCAATCCACTAACTCATGTCCACAAAATACTTGAGAATATGATTCCATTCTCCAACTTCGATCTCGAACAATATCTTTGACACATTTATCAAAATGATATGTTAGAAATTGCTCACAGATTTGTTTAGTTTCATGTGGTAAGTCTTCCCATCTGGGTAAAACGAGTGAGCCTTCTCCATAAACAAGTTTTCTCCACCTAATAAAAAAAACGAAGCAAAAGAGATATAATATTTTTGAAACTCTGCCAAATGCATTGGTTTGGTTTTTCTTTGCACTCGAAGAAAGTCAAGTCAAAACGAAATTTTTTGTCTATTTGTCTGTCTGGCGATGCCCTACTTTACTTTCACTTTTTCGTTTTTCTCAAGTAATTTTCCCAGCCATATCCCATAACCATATCAAGAGATTTTTCTGGCAACCCGAATCCCAATCATCAATCAAAAGATAAAGGAAAAAGGAAACTGACTATTTATTTATTGATTTACGTTAGAATTCCTAGACTCAGACGTGCATTTTACTATACCAAAAAGTTTACTTCCAAAAGTAAAGTGTCTGGATTTTATGGAAAATGGCTACTTGGTACTTACCATTTATGTAGTGGCATAACAATCATCCTTGTATTCAGTCCAAAAAGCATAAAACTTAAGAATCCTTGACCAAAATTAAGTGTAGCGTCTAGGAATACTAGTTCTACATAAATTCCAGAAACTTCTTCCATTATAAGTGTCCAGACGCAGAGTGCTATACCCTAAACAGAAAAACAAGAAGAAAAGTTTGATATTGGGTTATTTCTCTGCAAAGTAAAAATTGTGGCCTAGAACCAGGAAAGCTTTCGCCTGCAACAGAAACAGTCAATTTCCAGGCATTTTCACTTTCTTTAGTCAGGCAAATTTAATACTCAAAAATTTTCCTAGTTGCCACAATTAAAATCTACTGGTGAAATGAATACGAAAACTTACAACAAACATTGAAACACATAACAAAACAAGCAGCACAATATGTCTCAGCATTTGAAACTCATCATCCCTGTCCCGAACAATCCCAATTTCAGCTGGTTCTGTTAATTGATTCATTGCCCTATAACGCTCTAGTAAAACTCCACATTGCTTCCGTTGAACTGAATCACATGAGAATTTTGTAGGTGAACAAAGATCATCGTTGTAGCTGAATAGAATAGGATCATCGTCTGAATCATCATCTTCAAAATCACCAGATGGAATTAAATCTTCAATTTCTGATATACATATTCTTGTACTATTTCCAAGAGTTGAGGCTGGTAACGGAGATTTTTCTGGTTTCTTTGTCTTACTACTACTGCAAGTTCCAGCTTGTGGACAAGTACCACAGTTTGATGAGCATCTTTTTCGTTGGGGAAGTTGAAGCTGATTATGAGGAACCACGGAAAGAAGTGAGCTGGCAGGTGTTGTTTGGTTACTCGGCTGGATTTGTAGAGATTCAACGTCTGTAAGTTGGGTTTGGCTACTTCCATTAGATGCTGTAGCTGGTATAATGGCTCCAGAACCAGTATTAAAGTTGCCATTTGTGTCAGATTCCAAATGTCCATATTGTAAATTCCCATAGCGTCTTTCATATCTTTGTTGCATTACTAGGCATCCTACTGTAACTGCAAATCGAATTAACAATTAACACTGGAATGCTATAACTGCATGCATAGAATAATTTTGAAGTACAGATGAAAAACCGGTTGATTGCCACTTACCAATAAAGCTAATAATAAGAACCATTGATGCTACTACAGCTTGAGTCTCCCCATATTGAAAATTTGGATCCTGCTTCTCAGCCATATATTCTTTACGTACAGTTAGAAGTAGAACGGTTGTTAAGGCTGCTGGAATTCTGAAAAAAAAAATTAATAACCTTAGGATTTTATAATTTAGAATATTAGACTAGATTTTCTTACCCCCAACCAACAAATACCATATAAGGTCTCAGCCTAAGTACAAAGCATAAACTCCTACATCTTAAAAATACAAGGCTGGTTGCAAGGATGGCTGTCCAAATCCTGGCACTTAGAACACCAAAAGAAAACACACTAAACTTAAGGTAAAGTTTCCAATGTTCATGTTGACTAGGATTCATTTCAACGACGGACCAGAGGATAGCTCCAATACATCCAATTGTCTAATAAATCACAAATTATAAACCCAATTCAGAATTAAAATTTGAGTTAAAAGCCAGTTAAAATTCTTACTTGTGAAATGACTAGGCAAAGTGTAATACAATGTGGTACTTTACGCCATTTTCGGCTTAGAACAAATACAATTATAACCCAAACCTGTGCAAGAGAAGAAATTGTTCAATGTCAATTATGATTTTGAAAGTCATTAAAATAAAAACTTACGGTAGTTACAACCCCAATAATACTAATGTCCAATAAGAAATTATCAAAGTCTGGAATATAGTCTTTTGGATCAATTTGCCGGAGTGTTATCATTTTAGCAGATATGAACATGAGCGGGGCAGAGATAAAGGTGCAAGCTACCATTGCTCCAGCGATCTACAAATATTACAGCAGAACTAAAGTCAAAATCCATAGGAGTTATAGAATTTTCCACTTACCATTTCAACTGATGCATCATATTGCACGGCATAAACAAAAACTCCAGGAGCTGTAGGGAACGTTCCGTAAAGGAACCCAAAGTTACTTAGACTAAGCGTTTCATTTACTGTCGTTCCAGCGTTTAGAATGTTGACAAATTCACGTGCAATTACTGGCATCGCAATCCTGGATATCCAAATTGAATTATAATAATTTGACTTAAATTAACAACGATTTATTCCTTACAGTTTCATGATAATCAAAATTCCAGGAACCACAAGCCCAGATCCACGGAGTGATGCTGCACTACCTACCATTGTTAGTCCAAGTGAGAAGAGAGCAGATGCCGAAAAGGCAGAGCCTAGCATCTACAACAAGGAAATATAATGTATACACAAGCATGCGTCAATCATACTCTTCAAAATAAAAACTTACATTTAAAATACCAACAATTGTTTGTGGGATACAATGACTAAATATGAGATTTCCGCAAATTCCTAATATTGTCATAAATACAATTGGATTGAACAGAACACCGCGTACTACCCGTTTGGCTATTGTCAAGAAATTCAAGCCTTTGGATCTACAATTTTGTCCAGAGCCAGATGAACCATCTTGAATTTGTTGGTTTTCCATCAAGTCTTTTTGTTTACTAATTTCCATGAGGGTAAATGCAATTGGGTTGAGGAGAATGAGGTTAACAGGGGCAACGAGATATAAGTAGCTTGCATATTCTGGATGGGTTTTCCCGTATAGGGCAGCAACTATTAATCAATTATGAAAATAATAAAGTTAAGTTAAGCCCTCGCAGTTCTCTTTTTAGAAAAGTCACACTTACTTATAGGATAACCCAGGGCAAAATCATTACTTTGCGTTGAAAATATGGCAAAGATCCCAGCTTTGTCCAGTCTATGTGGTTTGGTTACGAGGAGTGAAACAAGGATTACTAGCAGGAAAACTAAAGCTTTAGCTAAGCTGATTGAAAGGAGAAAATACCAGTTTACAGAACTGCAGGAAAATAAACATACGCATATTTAATCCTTCTATTTTATCTGGATCTTTAATGGATATTTAGTTATTTTGTTTACCTTAAGTCCAACTGTGCCATTGATAAAAAAATTAAAGCCGGAAGAGAAAAAGTACCAATAAATGTATTGAGCCCTTTTGTTTCTGTGGTTGAAATAATCCCAGATTTTCCAGCAATGTAACCAAGTATGATTACGGAAAAACATTCGATTACTGCTGGGTATAGGTCATCAATCCCCATTTCTACAGCTAAGTTAGCTTCTTCGGATCCCTAGATAACAGCAATTTCAATGCAATTTTATCAAATGATTGGACGCAAATTTCATCATTTCGGTGTACTTAACTTACCATGATGATTTCGTCCGTTATCCGCTCAGAAATGTTTTGAAGGTCAAGTGTTAATTGGTAATTATTTTGAGATAGGATTGGATCCGGGGTGCAAGGAATTGTTGTGTAGATTTTAGTTGCATAGTGAAGTCGCTGCAAATTTAAACAAAATTTATTCTTTAATGTTATAATTGTGAGAAAAAAATTGGGTATATTATCCAAGCATGCAATTTCGTAGTAATTCACGTAAAATTATAGGATTCATTTATTCAATTAACTACGAGCTCAAGCATCCAACTATCCACATTTAGCACAGGATCACAATCCGCTGAACTTGACCTATAAATTTGTTTCTCTTCTAAACAGTTTGGAAAGGGAATAGGTAGGTTAGTATTGAACGGAAGACAATGAAAATTATAATGCATTTTCTAGAAACGCACAATAGTTTATTACGAAAACCCCCTAATTTTAATAACCATAACCATACAATAATTACCTTGTTAAAATCACAAATGATTCCCATTATGATTAGTTAGTTTGGTTTTAGTTTTGTAGGAATTCTTTAGTACAATAATAAATAACTATAGCTCAAATTGGCTTGTTTAGCATAATAAAATAAGCACAAATGTTAATGTTTGGAGCTGGAATTATTATAAACTTAATGCTCTCTTTACTAATAAAAATTACAACTTGACAAATGTACTCTAATCCTTCCTAACCAAAATCGAATATCAAACTAAACTAAAGAATAAACTGACACAATAAGTCACTCTTTGAATAAAATGAAAAAACTACAAGGTTATTACAGGAAATCTGCAAACTAACTTTATCCACCAACAATAATAATAAAAAAAAAACAATGTACGTCAACGTTAAACTATGATGTTCTGTTAAATACAATTAAATCTCTGCAAAACTGAGAACAACTGAATTGTCCAAAATTGATTAAGGAAACACGATGCGACAGAGAAAACTGTTCGTTAACCTCGCCATGCGACAAACAAAATTTTTTTAACCCCTTATATTAACCACAAATCAGCAAATCACTTCAAATTAATTAATTGTTCCGTGCTTCATGTATTGCTTCTGCATAGTCCAATTGCGGTCCCTCATATTAACCTCTTATCCAATTGAAACCTCAAGGAATCAAATTATTGATATGCCATGTTTTGCTATGTTTTTTTTTTTTTTTACTAACCTATAAAATTCGAATTCCTGGATGTAATTTGTATTTTTAATTTGTATATTTGCTCTGTAAATAACTACTTATATCGTAAATATTTTATTCTTTTTCTATTGGATCATCCATCTTTATGTCTGGTGTTTGTTTAGCATCCCATCCAAACATCCAAGCAGATTTTAAAATATGTCAAAGTTAAGTTTATTGGTAAACATAATAGGCTAAGATAATGTCAAAGGGCTAAGCTAAAGTTCATTTGTATAATATCTATGCATTTACTTTCAAGTTTAAGTTCTGAACTTTGTCCGACTTAATAATAGTATACAGTATATTAGCAATTGGATTAGTTCTAACGGTTGACTGTAACAAGAAAAAATCGCTTAGTGTTAGCGAGCGATAACAGCTAACAAACTAACAGCGTGTTATTACTTGAATTCTATTCTAAGATTTTAAGCTTCAGTTTTTAGTATCTGCGACGAGTTTTATGTGAAATTCTGATTCTACTTCTACATGTAACAAAATAATAAGACCTAATTTACAAAGCACGTGAAAAACTTGACTTTCATTGACATTAACCTTTGTGTTTGTGACCTCTAAACATTTAGCAAGTTATATAATATCCAATTTTAAGTGACAGTATGGACTGGATAGTATCTGATGAATTGATGAACATAAAAGATAAAACGCAATAACAAACAGATTAAACAAAGAACAGCAAAAATAAAATTCTCTAAAATGATATAACACAGGAAATGACAAGATTTAAATTAACTTTTTTGACCAAATTTCATTTCCAGCATCAGAATTCAGAACAAAGCAAATGCAAACCAAATGCGTCTTAAATGTCACGAATTTGATGAATTTAGGATGCCAAATTGGAAAACATACCCAAAAATCGTGAGAATTCAAAATTATTATTTAAACAAGTGATACAAATAATACAGTATTGTATTATATTCTATTGTACTTCCTGCCCAGTCTTTTTAACTAAAATAGATATGCCAATTCCTAAATCTCTATTGAATTATTGCTTACCTTCCTGTATAATTAAAGGAAGTTCTAGTCTTTCCTTTGATGAAATTAACGAAACCGCACAGCGAAAAATTATTAGAAATTGCTTATTGCTTTCCTTCTGTCTATAGAAACTGGAAATTTAATCTAAAGATCTTACTCGATTTGAACATCTTAGTTCCAACTCTATTTGCAAAATGAATTTATAAACCTTTAACTTTACGGAGATATCTTAAGAATTTTTACTGAAATGAAGATGATAGCTAGAACAAGTTTGATATGTACAAAAAAAATGAACTTTCCATTATCTATTCTCCCTGGAGGATAATGGATATGGAAAGGCAAAAACATGAAAGAACTGTGGAATTTTTAATAAAGTTCGATCAAACTCATAAAGACCATGACAAGAATGTAAAAAAATAAATTAAGAAATTCCTTTGCGTGTACAAACTGTTTAATATGTTTTGAACAATGCCGATTGTATTAAACCGTCTGTAAACTTTCACCTACATAGAGAAACTACAAGCAAATATAATATATTTTCTCCAGGCCAAATCAATTTTGTAAGTTTCTCAGTTTGCTTTTTCCAACGCTATTCCTAAATGTCTAGTTCTTGCTGTTAGATAAGAATTGAACGATAACAGTCAAATGACAACATAAATTGAATGTAATTGCAAACAATGAGAAATAATCATCGGCAGTGGGTATAAACTATGCAAATGCATGCGAAGGATTAATTTGCGTGCGAATTGAATGAAACCCAGTCAAAGGAATGGCAAAAACATAAGAAGTAAAATCATAAACTAGATAGCCTCCTTACCATTGCCATTGAAATTGATTCAGAAAAATAGCAACAAACTATGATACAAAGTATGAACGAACACGACGTCCTTAAAGTTCAAGTGCCAAAGGATAGTTATATCAATAGTACTAATCCCAATGTATTTTATAGTTCTATTAAATGAAATGTTTAACTTTAACGGAATTAATAATTCAATATAATCATAACTAAATATTTGGCATTTGCAGAAACTACCTACGTGTTTAGAACATGGATGGATTTTTTGCATGCAGTGCAGTTTAGAACATTAAACAGTTCTACAAGGCTGAATCACAACAACGCTATATTCTTTCTATCCAATATAGCTTTCTTTATGTATCAGTTTCTTTTGGCATAGATGGACTCAGGATGAGTTTGTTCTGTTGTGAACTATTTTTGGCTTACGTGACGAAATGATGCTCCAGAATGGCTATATAGCATCATCCACCTCCACAATTTTTCAATACTACTGGTGTCACTAATGCTTTATCATCGGACTTATCTTAGGTTACATCAAGCGTCAGTTTAATTTGTAGTATTTTAAGTGGTACTTTGATTCTTGGGAATATAAAATTAGTCATATATGGATTTAAATTCAGCAAATGTTATGAAGTTACGCCAAAATAACGATGAAGTTATCAATTTGCTAAATGCAAAGATTATGAGGAAATACTATAATGACTTGACTATGAGTATGACTAATGATATTTTTTGAAACATTAATAATAATACTAAAATAAAATTGCTAGTTCGGAAATTCTTCAATTTACGAGGCTGTAAAGTATGTAAACTTCATATCGTAAATTAAAAGGTGAAGATAAACAACTAAATAAGGAACCAAAGATCAAGTTCATGAGGATAGGATAAGAAATCAAAGGTTGCGTTTGTTATGTTACTTTAATGTGCATTTTACTGATCAGAATTAAATAAAGAATTTGCTTGCTGTACTTCTAATCATTCATTACAACATAAAATGAAGATTATGGTTTAAGCTAATCCTTACTATTTCTAAGAATCCAAATGCATCAAGTTCAAGATCAATTTGAAATCCATCGTTTGTTTGTTGTAAAACATTTTGATTGAATACTTTAGAAAGTTTAACACAAACACTTAAACACGCGCTAAAGCTATAATAACTGTGCTTTATTAAACTCTAAAACAAAACAACTAGTTGGAACAATTAACAAATCGACAATTAATTATTAAGCTAAAACTAATCTAACTAAACCTCACCTTGTGTTACAATAGAATACAACTAAAAGTGATTAAAAAACACATGCTTTGCTTTGCATGTGCAAAATGTGCATAATAATGTAAAAATCGCATGTAGTGGTTTACTGTGAATTTAGAATAATACATACTACTGTACTGGACTTTGCGTTTAACCCGGATACTCGTCGGGACGGGTCGTCAGCACCTCTTTATCCTACGAAATAGGAGAAAAACACTACAGAATTAAAATTGACAACATGATTAGCTCAGTCGCTTGAAACGCTTGGTGGAAGTTGCAGGAACATGGGGGCTAATTTAGAGATTTTTTTTAAACTTCAAATTCAATCCAAGAAAGTGGACAATTTAAAAATCCGTAGTACCTTCTTTCTACTTAATTTCGATGTGCCACAATAACCTGAAATCCGTTGGACCCAATCACCCAATGCTGATTCTCGAGCAACGACCGGCCTGTTTTAGTTCTACACTCAAATGGTCCGCTGCAGCCTCGTGAAATCAGGGTATCGATTGACGGTCAACTATTAAACTTTACCACTCGTCGATCAGTCTTAGGCCTTAACATCAGTAAGGGGACAATATGAGTAAACCGAACGAAAGGTGCTGGCGATCCCAAACCATCCTCGTTCGTAGACTTTCAATATGAGAATTCCAAAACTCCAAGAAGTGAAAGGCGCCGTCTATAAAACTTGTTGTATACGTGGCTTTGGCTTTTCGGTATTCCGTAAAAAAGCTGTCACAATCACAAAATCATCTGTGAATGTGAGGGTTGGGTTTGTTTGATTTTGGACAAGTTTGTTAAGGAATTGATTTAATTAATCATAGCCTTTGGCTCCAGTACCAGTCACCAGTTCCGGATTAATTGAACCAAGAGAACAGAAACATGGGACTATTGGATTGGTATGAAAATCTTCATATGGTAAGTCATGTCAAATCTAAGGCTTAAAATGCACCTTAACAGGTGTGTGTTGTGTATGTTGTGTATGATTAACAATTGACAATTGTTACGATTTTTTGTGCCTGTAGGATTATGATGGACAAGCCCGAGCTGAGAAATTATCTAGAATTATTATCCTTCTATTTGGGGTAAGTAAAGAGCTAAGAAATTTATTTATACAGTTGAATAATCGTTGACCTTTGGCATTTCGACCTTCTAGTTTGTAGGTTTTGTTTGGGGTTATATGATTCAACAATTTTCGGAAACAGTTAGGATTCTAGGTGCTGGATTTGTATTAGCTGCAATTGTAAGTTACATACGGCATGCCTGCTCCACAGCACAATCCGTTAAGATCAAAAGCCACTATTAACTATTACACTATTATTTTCCAGTTAACAATTCCACCATGGCCAATTTATCGTCGTAAACCATTATCATGGCAAAAAGTACGTCCTAGACCAGCAGAAACAGAATCATCATCTGAAACTAAGGAGAAAAAAAAGAAGAAATAGTTCCTTCTTTCAGTGGCTTAAGCCAAATTCCAACCATAACTGTATAGGAAATTTTCTTATGAATTTAATCTAATCAATCTATTCTAATCTTTTTCTACAACTACATCAACAATGCTTGGATTTTTCATTATTGTGTTATTCCTACTCAAAAAAACAATAAAATGAAACACTTATACACTTCCCAACAATTTAAATATTGGCATATGTGATATTTATTCCTAGACTTCCAACTTTAATCAAGTCAGAAGAGAAACAAAAAGTGTACAAAAACAAATCGACTAAAGATTGTCGACAAATACAAAACAAAAATTGTTAGATAAAGCAAACAAGAGTAAAAAATAGTAAGTACTAAACAATAAGTTAGAAGTTTGTCTAAGTAATGACAAACGTAATCGAAAATTAACGAAATCTTAGAAACTAATTGCATTGAACAAGTCAGAAGATTCCTTATCCGTTTCGAAATTTTTAACTAAACAAAATCATAAGGAAGTCATGCCTTAAAAATTTCTTAAAGCTTGACTAGTAAATGTTAGTTTTCTTCATGTTCTACATAAATTGTTGTGATGTATCAGTGTAACAAGTAAGTACTAGGAATTTATAACAGTTTTGTTTTCTGTCCGTAAGTGTAAGATGCGTATGTAGTAGGTACATTAGGTTAGTTGTTAGGTAGGTATTAGGTAGATTAACAAACAATCGATATCGGGTCAGTAAGATCATGGGTAGATAAAATTTAGAAGTGTCGTTATCTTCATTCTTCATTCATGTTCTTAAATTCACTGGAAATTTTCGACTATGTATTGTATACACTAAGATTGATCACTAACTCTTTCCCACCCGTGTCGACTGGAACCGCAGAGATCTTTTAATTACAATATAATTACGTAGTTTAAGTACTATGCGTAATTCCCCATGTAAAGTTAAAATCAACTAATTATAATTATTATTGCACAAGAAAGAAAGCAAACAACATAAGACCTTTGGTTATTTATCGATAACGATATTGCTTCACAGAATCATTCCCTAAATCCACAACTAACAAATTTTTCTCATTAAGTACCAAGAGATCACTAGGTCTTTTTAGTTTTGAACCCCAGGAATCAATAACTGTTACTAACTTAATGTCCTTATTGAACACTTGGACAGTACTTTTGGATTTATCTGTCCGAGTAGCAATAACATTTCCCCAAATGTCAATCCAAATCCCACCAAATCTGCCTTTTCCTTCAACTTTAATTTCACGATCTGGAGTTTTGAAGTCTTCCAAATTGATAAGAAGAATGGATGCACCTCCAACTACCAGTGTTCTCCCGTCTGAACTCACGCATAATCCACCAAGGACGCTAAACCGATCACGACATATGGCTGATTTATAAATTCCATTTGAGTCAAATATAAGAATTGATTTAGCTCCATTATCAGCAACAAATATATTTCCTTTCCCATCTACAGCAACGCCAATTGGTTCAGAAAATTCTGCATGACTAAATGAGCTTAGGGTTGAACCATCTTTCGGTGATAATTTTGTTACAAGTTTTGATCTCCAATTTACCACAAGAAGTTGATCAGAGTAAGTACAATATGTGATTCCAGTACAGCTGCGACCCTGGAAGTAAAAAAAAAATTAAAGATCAAAAGATAAGGCAAAATGGAGTTCTCAAGCAATTTAAGAAATCGTGCTTACATCCAATGCATCATTTTGTAGAATCCTTTTAAGCTTAAACCCATTTGGATCAAGTGCCACAATCCTTGCATTTCCGGTATCCAGAACATAAATTTCACCATGCCCAAGTCCATCTCCATTAGTACTTTTACAAATCGATACAGGCTGGCATAGTTCTCCCTTACCCCAAGTAACCAAGGGATTATTATGTTCTGACACTTCAAAGATAAAATTATCATTTGATATTGGACGTCCAAAGATTTCAACATGAACTTCATAGGATCCAGAATCAATTGGTGTAAATCGTATGGAATAAGTACCATCCTGATTATCTTGTATTGTGATTTGGGGTGGGCTCAAGGGTGGTAATTTCTTTGGACATTGAATATCAACACGAACGGGGTCTCCCCCTTCTTTCCTCAAATGATTATGATAATCTCGAGCTTCAAGAATAAGTTCCATCTCAATTCCAACGGATTGGAAGGAATTTGGGCTTAGGGAAATCGTACAGAGCGGTGGGAAGGTTGTAGAAGTACGAATGTTCGTATTAACAGCAGATTGCAAGGAACTTAGGTCACTTTCGGTTTTGCACAGTAAGTATGCATTTTCACGAGGATGGCGCAGAGCAGTAAAGGAATCTAATTGGGATGTTAGTTCTGAAATTCGTTTGGTTATATGCCGAACCTATGAATTTAACAAGTATATGTCATATTTTTGCTTAACTAATTATAACCGCGTGTCTGCTTGCATTACCTCAACTTGATACTCTAATCCATCACATGTTTCACGGACTTTGGTCTTTTCCTTTTCAATTAGTTCCAATTGATCCTTGAGTTTCTCTTTCTTGAGCTCTGTAACTTCACGTATTTTTCCAATATAATTTTGTCGTTGCTTTTCAAGGAGGAGGGCTGCGTCTTCAAAAGCTTTATTTGTCACCGTCTCAGCAGATTCTGAGGCTGTATTTAGACGTTTAATTTCTTCTGAAACAGAATCACTGGCTTCTCCTAGCTACATACAGAAACAACGCTGAATTGAAATGCTTTGAACGGAAATAATTTGAAAGCATACCTTTGCCAAGCATTCATTAGCCTTGTAAAGAAGTATTTCTGACATCCGTTTAATTGCAATGGAAAACGGGACTACTGTATGATCTCCAGATTGCTGCGGGACGGCAGAATTATGTGGGGATGAAGTGCATAGGGCACAAAATACAGAATCACAGGTTTCACAGAACAAAAGTTCCTGAGATGAATGAGTCGAACACTTTGGTATAACTTCTCTCCGTTGAGAAGCCATCAAGTCTAATAATTGATTAACAAGAAAGCTTGGTGGTAAGGCTGGCACGCCGCCCCTTGGAACATGAATTAATTCTCGACAAATTGGACATCGAAATGTTGAGCTTTGCTCACGTGGCGTACCCAAGGTTGTAATTAAGCTTGAGGTAGAAGTAGCTGAACTTGTAAAGGATGCTGATGCGTTGTTATTGGAAGATGAAGAATTATTTGTTGCAGATGCAGCAATTTTAATTAGACAGTTCAAACAAACTGTATGGGAACATGGAAGTAGTTTTGGTGTATTTTCTGCACCATCATAAGTACTAGAAGAAAATATAACAAATTAATTCATAATTTCTTGATATAAAAAATATTTTTAATTATTACCATAAACAAGTCCCACAAGTTAAAAAACTCTCATTAAAATCCTCATAATTAATTGACACAGTTTCCACAAGTGTTGATGTCATTTTAACTACTTGTTCTCCCATTCGTGTTCTATAACGAAAAAAAATAAAATTCACAAATAAATTTAATAATCAGCAAAAACTTCTAAGTCATATTATAAGCAAAATCTAATATGTCCTTCACCAATTTTTTCAAAATTTACAATGACCAGAGAATTTTTTGTATCCCATTCCCATTTACAAGATACGATACCACCAATCCAAAAAAGTGTAATTAACAAAAGCTTCATTGTGCATCGCATTACATTACATCTGGTTTCTTTTCTATTCCCCAAGTGTAAGTTAAGATTAGTTTTAGTTAGTATTTTTTATCGCTCATTTTTCTTTCATATCAAATTACACACGCTCTGGCATGGCACGGAATGAAATAAAATTACTCTTCAACAAAACTTCTGTCTTTCAGTTTAAGTAGGTACTAATCGAAATTTAAGTTGAAATGAAAATTACAAATACAACAATTTTTTTCAAGTCACACAAAGGAGAGTATCATGTTCATGTATCAAGTGACAGAGACAGACAGAATACACTAAAATATTGCACATGCAATGCTAATCCTAATCCGTAGTCCTAAGTAATATTATTATTTTGATTATTACTTTTCCCCGGGCAATCCATACAATTTCAAGAACATTAATTTTATTTAATTCTACCTAAGTATTCTTCAATGCAATGAAGTCTTGAAGACGAGTATAAGCCATACGGTATATGTGTACGGATGTTAGGATTGGAATGCATGAAAATCAAACCAATGGTCAAAACTCCCATTGTATAATTAACCTCTTGCTATTCTGTCACACTCACAGCCACATCCAAGCAAACTTACAAGAAATTAAACTCTCATCTCGATCTCAGGTCAAATCAAGTATTATAAAAGTCGTGCAATAATGCAAGAGATAAATGCTCTGAACTTAACTTACTTTAGCATCAAAATTTCAGCTTCATTTTCTCACAACAAAGAAAAATAAAAGAACAATTTACAGCGTAGTAAGCCGATTCACTTGCCAAATGGCGTATTTAGTATCAAGTTTTTCATAAAATAATAAAACTTGGTTCAGACTAGAATGGAATCAACTTAATGAAATCTCGTAAACTTTATTGAATTGAATTAAACCCTTTGCATACTTTCATTTTTACATTATGAATACAATCAATATGATGATCTAGAATCTAAAAGTGGAATGAAAATGAAAGAAACGGAAATACTGAGGTTTTAGGGTGAGTTTAATACTAAATTTTTTTGCAAAATGTTAACCATAACAAGGAAAATGAAAACTAACCATGAACTATTCCTATTCATATACAAAATACGCCCGACCCATCAAAATTTTCTGGAGCTTCTACTTTACAAATGCACGAATATTGTTACATTAACATTAATGGTTTCTTGATTCCTTATCTTAATAAGAATTTCAAACTCAAACTAAAAATTGACCGAGACGCTGAGCCACTTACTAATTGTCCATTAGGCCATCACGAATTTGTAAGCCAATTTGGGACGGGCTAGTAACTATAGATCTAACCCAGACTAACTGTTTAAGTTATGTTTTTCACTCGAATAGAGTGCACAAACAAGGACAAAAACTAGAAAACTACTAGTTTCTAAACCAAATATCGATTCTAATTTCCAACTAAGTTGTACGGATAGTTTAGTTTCCTATTCCTGGCACAAAAGGAGATAAATAAAAATGTGCTTTCCAATACTCTAGTTAGCTTGTGTTAGTTTTAGTTACTAGGTTGGAGTTTCCTTTATAAATCTAACGGTGTAGACTGCAGTTGTAGACTCAACTTACTTCTATAAGCATTAACAAACAAATGAAATGTTATATTCAGCAAAGAAGCATACAATTTATAAACACGCTGTGGACGATTTTTAAACAAACAATTACAACAGATAAGAACATAACATACTTATGATGACTATGACTATTTATTTTATTTAGTATTTACAATTACAAAGAAACCAAGCCGAAGTCACACACAAAAAATTAACTAAGACAGGCCTCCACCAAACTCTGCTTGCTAATGATGCCATTTGCTGAAGCTTATACACAGGAAGCTTACATAATTATCAAAAAAGCTAGGAAAAAAATATAAGCCAAAAAATTCGTAAAAGATATACTCACTGGAAAGCAACTTGCATTTTTTCATTATCCATATTTGGAACGATGTCAGTCACAGTCTTATGCTCAAAGTTTTGGTTATAATCCAAGAAAAGAAAATGTAAAAAATCCAGAAAAATTAAAATTTCGAGTCGAAAAAAGGATTTTTATGGAGTTCAGTTGGTTTCACCATTCAATTCAGTAATTCATTGTGGTGAATATCTCAAAACTTCAAATCCCGTTTAACTACATGATGTACAAAAAAAAGTAAAAGTAAAGAATAAATAAACAAACAAACGAAAATTAACAAGAAGAAAGTACATAGATAACATGCAAATTAAATCCTTTTAACTTGGACTAAAGTAAGCCTATGATGAATTAAATCAAATTTTTCGTTTCTACCCATAAATAATGTTTATTTAAAATTTTCTCCAATTCCATTTTAACACATTATTTGAAAGCTAAAAGAAACTGCGCTTTCAATTACATTAGTCTTTTTTAGTTACTTCAAATCCTGAGTTCAAGAAACTCCTAATCGTAATCGTAAAATAAACAAATCAAACGTAAAAGGGCTTAGGCTTACATAAGGCAACTGGCAATGCATGCATATTGCATACATCATTCATAAGCTTGTCAAGTCAACTTTTTATGGATAAGGAAGGAGTCAGATAAAGATAACAAGTAAACTTGAAGTTGAAGTTTTAAATTTTGGATAACTGTCTAATATCTACATGTGCACTATGACTATAGTAGAACTGTTTTACTGTTTATAAGGGTTTTCCTGGTTTTCTGAAAGATTCAATACAGTTTAGTAGATTTGGCTAATCATATTATATTAGTAATTGAAGCTCTTCTGAAAATCCTAATCCCTAAATTCTGCTTAATTTAATGGAATTTAAATATGCAAAAAAGAAAGAGCTTTTATGCAAGCTTATGCAAATATTTTTTTTTACACTTTTGACTTTATATCAAGTTTGAAGAAATCATAAACCTTTGCCAAAGAAATTACGAGAAAGAACTTGAAAATCTTCTTTTAATTTATATTTTAAAATGTCAACTAGTGCCAATCCAAAGTCCAATAGAATGATCTGGTACTGATACTTTGCGAACTGCCAAATAAATTACTTCCAAATGCTGGTAACTGGTCCCACTTCCAGTGCCAATAGGCGTGGTGAAGCTGTCCGACATCCGACAGGTTTTTTTTTCAATGGTGAACCTATCCGACATCCGACATGTTACTCCCACAATCCCTAATAACTTTAACTTTTCTCCCATCCGACAGAAAAATGGTGAA